>KV429085.1:131014-190478 GCA_001632345.1 Daedalea quercina L-15889
CGCTCCTACTCGCCCCATTCGATCCCCATTCGTCTCGCCAACTCGCACATCGTCTACTCAGCTGGGCTAGGGTCTGTGGTCTTTCAGCCGGCGGAGAGGGACGGAGTTTTACCAACCTGCTGTTGTACTGCATGACGTCCTTCATGTTCCTGCGCTTGCCAGCAATCTACTGTCTGTTTTCCACCTCACTCGAGAGAAGGGCTACCTGGTTGAGCTGCAGGCCTCGAACGCATTTTTCTACCACCAGGGTGAGCTCCTCTTCGAGGCTCGAGTCAACGAGCACAACGTTGGCTACCTCCTAGGCCACACTGTTCCTCAGATGAAGAATGCATCATCCGCCTCGACGACGTGTGATCTGGACCTCGTGCTTTGGCACCAGCGTTGCTCACATGTCAACCTCAACGACCTCCGCTCCGCGATCGCTAAGGACCTCGTCTCCGGCCTCACCATCCGCTCGAAGCGCCAGCCTGACCCCATCTGTGAGCCTTGCCTAGCTGGTAAGCTCAACCGCCACCCTATCCCTCGTTTCGCCTCCAGAAAATTCGTACGGCTCGCCCTGGTCCACACAGACCTCAAGGGCCCTCTCCCTACGCCTACGCCGGAGGGCCACACCTACTGGATGACGTTCATCTGCGATGCTTCGAGGTTTTGGGTTGTTGCTTTCCTGAAGCGCAAGAGTGACGTGTTTTCGGCTTTCCAGGCATTCAAGGCATACGCTGAGAACGCCCTAGGCCTCGTCTTGAAGGCTACGCGTGACGACAAGGGCAGGGAGTACATGGGCAAGCAGTTCGTCAATTTTTGCGCTCAGCATGGTATCCAGCATCAGCACACTGAACCAGATGAACCCCACCAGAATGGCGTTGCAGAGCGAGCTAACAGGACGATTGCTGAGGCTGGGACCGCTCTCCTTGTCCAGTCGAAGCTCCCTCCATCGTTTTGGGGCCACGCCGTCTCTACCTTCATCCACACTCGGAATTGCATGCCTACATCGTCCCTGCACGGCCGCATCCCCTACACAGCCTGGAAAGGCGATGGACGCAAGCCTGATGTCTCCTACTTCTGCACTTTTGGCTGCCTGGCCTATGTGCTCATCCGGAAGAAGGATCGCAGGGCACTGCAGCCTCACACCCGAAAGTGCGTCTTTGTGGGCTATCCTGAGGGCATGAAGGCCTGGCATTTCTGGGACCCTGCTGCGAAGAAATTCATCATTTCATTGCATGCTGTCTTTGACGAGCGCTGTTTCCCTGGCAATTCGCCTTTCATGAATGTTTTCGGCGTCCCCCTCGAGCAGATCCACGTCCCAGGACCTCTGGACAGCGACGACGAACCGCCTGAAGACGTCCCTGAGGCACCAGAGCTGCATGATCAGGGGGGCGATGTTGGTCATGATCCTGCACCTCCTGCGCCTCCAGCGCAAAATCGACTCCCTGAGCCTCAGGACACTCGCGAAAATTCCCCTGACCTGCCAGACCGTCCGCCATCGCCTCCAGCACCTCCTGCACCTGCGCCAGTCGCGCCTCGACCCTCTGCGCACCAGCGAGCTGACAATCATGGCAGCTTCAGGCCCTATCCTTTGCTTTCTCGGAGACACCTACCACCGCGTTCTGCGCGTTTCCAAGGTTCTCTGAATGACAACGCCCTGCAGCGTCAAAATCTCTTGCCCCAGCGATTCAGGATTGACACTCCGTCCCCTGCTTCGACGCCTGAGGGCTCTGAACGCGACCCTATGCCTCAGCGCATTTCTGAGTCACCAGAGCTCGATCCTGCGCCCCAGCACAACTCGCCTTCGCCAGTGTTGGCTGCAGTGCACCTCAGAGCGATACCAAAGGCCTAAGTCGAGCTCTGTAAGTCTTTTCATTGGGAAGAAATTATGCTACACACCTAAGTCAAGCTCTGTAAGTCTTAAGGACTCAGAGGTCGACTCAGGGCACTGTGTACGGCATGGATTACATACGTGGGAATATCCTATGCAGTTGTAGCAGCCACAGAGTGTGAAAATCAACAAAGAAGCGAAAAAGAAGCGAAAATGACGCAAAAAGAAGCAGGATATTCAGGAGATCAAGGGTTCAACTCCCACATCCTGCAAAGATTAAAAATAGGGCAAAGTCCGTAGAAAATGCGGAATAATGTGGAGAAAATTAGGGGAAGGAGCATACTGGTAAAGAGACCGTTCTAGACCATGATGGAGACAACACAGGTCGCCCAAGGACTTGGGCAGGGCACAGAGGCTCGAAATACATCGCATAAATGCGGATTATATTCCGAGCTCAACACACCCGCCTGCTTGCCTGTGGCCTCGCGCATTCGCCAGCCCATCCCCTCACCTCTGTGCCTTCCAGGCCTTTCACTTATATTCGCACCCACCTCAAACCGCAAAACCCGTGGACCCTTCGGGTGGGTTCCTGACCCCCATGGGTGTGGGTACAGGTGGCACTTGTGCACCCGGGAATACTTGTCTCTCGCGCTCGCTGACTGACTGCCTCATGTGCCTGCCGACCCTTTGTCCTGTGTGCCTGCTGATTTGCCAACTCGCTGTCTCGTGCACCCACCACCTCGCCGCTCTCTCATCTCTTCGCTCTCTTGCACACCTGCTACCTTGCTCTCTCGTGTACCTGCTGCTTTGCTGGCTTATTCTCCTGATTGCTCTCTCACTGGCTTGTCAGTCGTCTTCTCAGATACTTACCAGGCTGTCCCATCTGTGACCGGTCAAGCTGGCACCTGTGCTCAGTGTATATATGTATATATGTATTGTTACTTCACTAGTTACTGTACAGAACAATTATAACAATTTGAATGCACATGCTTGCTGTGGAGCTGAAGAGTGCTGAAGCCTGAGAGCATCCAATATTACAGGCTAATGTGGCAGTCATGTCACTGTATTCTGCAATTATTCTCAGTAATCCGTGTTTTGACATGAGGGACATGGGTAATAACACTGAATATGGTGAACTCACTAATGAGTATCATTACGGGTAATCCGGCAGAATATTGGCATATTCGTGCTCATTCAGAGATGGACTTTTCCAGATGAGGGTCAGAGATGGAGGACCCCTCATACCAGCTGGGTCAGAGGCAGAGAAGTAGGAAAAAGGGTCAGACAAGTAGTTAGAACAAGACCCAGTAGATAGAAAAAGGCTTGTTTGTAATGAAAAGAATCCTGCCTCCCCACTTGGTGTGACTGAAATCAAAGAGACTCCAGCAGTCCAGATAAGTGGAGTGATAGTCCTTGAGCAACTCTGTGGCATGTCTGAGCTCCATGTCAAGTATCCAAGAGGTTTCTTTATCTGTTCCTTCATAGCCTGCCCAGCATACCAAGTACAGTAGCTGGCAGGATCTCCAGTGGCAGTTGATCTTGGAGTCCAGGATTTTGGAATTCTCATTCACTGGTTCTCCATTGATTTTGACTGGCAGAGGTGGAGATTGAGTTCATCTGGGGATGGAGTTGGGTGTTGCAGGCTCAAGTTGAGAAACATGAAAGATGGGGTGGACAGTGCACAGAGTCTGGAAGCCAGAGGGTAAAGGAGTGCATACCAACCTGGGTGATGATTGGATATGGGCCCAGATTCTTCTCAGACAACTTCTTGGAGGGGTGTGATGGGCAGAAATACTGAGCCTTGACCATGACAACATCTCCAACCATAAAGTCTGGAGCCAGAAGACAGTGCTTGTCTGCTTGGATCTGGTACTGTTTCTGAGCTTCAGCAATATTGGTCCATAGGATGGAGTGGAGTTCATCAAGGTTGACAGTGAATTCTCAAGCACAGGTGGAGGTGAGGCCTCATTCTGGATACATGGAGATTGTGGGGTTATAGCCCTTGTTGGCAAAGAACAGAGATATTGTTGGCTGCAGTGTGCCTCAGAGCAATTCCAAAGGCCTAAGTCGAGCTCTGTAAGTCTTTTCATTGGGAAGAAATTATCCTACACACCTAAGTTGAGCTCTGTAAGTCTTAAGGACTCAGAGGTCAACTCAGGGTGCTGTCTATGGCATGGATTACATACATGGGAATATCCTATGCAGTTGCAGCAGCCACAGAGTGTGAAAATCAACAAAGAAGTGAAAATGATGCAAAAATGATGCAAAAAGAAGCAGGATATTTGGAAGATCAAGGGTTCAACTCCCATATTCTGCAAAGATCAAAAATAGGCCAAAGTCCATAGAAAATGCGAAATAATGCGGAGAAAATTAGGGGGAAGGAGTGTACTGATACACAGACCATTCTAGACCAAGGTGAACACACCACAGTTCACCCAAGGACTTGGGCAGGGCACAGAGACTCAAAATACATTGCATAAATGTGGATTATATTCTGAGCCCAACACACACTCCCTGAATGTTAGGCCAAAATAATACAGTATCAGCTGCAACCTGACCAACATCTCACACTGAGTGAAGGTTTTTTGCCCCCACACCTGTTTGTCCAGTGGCTCTAGCTACTCCCTGACATCATCTTTCAATGCTGAATCCTTGATTTTTCTGCCTGACCATTGCCAATACTTGTGTAACATTTATCATGTAGCAGTACTAGCTGTACAGCAATGCATCCTGCATTTCATGACACAGGTTTGAGTCTGCAGATGTATGATGTTGATAAATCTTTGTCCAAAAGAGGGCTTAAGCCACTGCTTTCTTGTGTTATGAGTCCTGCCACAGTGCTACACAAGCTAATGCCACTTATTCACTTGTGAAATACCAGGGTTCAATCATTAGCCTTCCACTTCCAATGGGAAGCCATTCCAGTCTGATTAGGGATGCTCATTCCCACTTGCAATTCACTGGCTTTACAGCTGTAGAAGCCATGAAGTCATTTGCTCATATGTCCACCAGAACACCAGGTAATGTCCATGCAACCCAGATGGGTACAGCTATCTCATGTGGGCAGTGTGCAGTGCTTCTGGAATAGGTTCTCATGCTGTGAATGACATACTTAGCATTGAGGATGATTCACCAACAAAGCCCTCCTCTCTCTTCAGGAGACCACTATGATATATGATGTCCATTGTACTTGACAATATATGATGATGTAATACTAAATGCGGGTATGACTGATAGCAATTTACATAGAACCCAAACTTAGGAAGGTAAAGTGACTGTGCTACGACATCATCATGCTACCAGAGCAGCTAGTCGACGAAGGTGAGGTACATTGAGGTATGCTGGGACGTAAGTCTCTAAACCTGAGACCTCTCGTGGGAGTGGCAGTTCATAAGGCCCAACTTCTTCCGTCTCGGGAGCAAGGAGCAGATGATCGTTGCGGTCATTTGCAACCACTCGTGATGCGACTACGCGCAGGATCTCGGGAGAGATAGGATTCTAAAGGAACATCAGTAGCCGCACTATACATTCGCCGCTGCGGATATATACCTCGTAGTCGGCGACATAATAATTCGTGCACATGCGCTGGATTTGCGTCGGCGTCAGCATCCAGCAGACGTCATAGATGATCTCGATATCAGCGGGCGTTGACTAGTTTCCCATTAGTTATAAGTGTACAGCGGTCACACGGAAACACTCGCCTTTTTCAACTGAAGTAACTTCGTCGCCTGCATGAGGTGCTCCAATTGAAGGGTACCTTCAGGCATGTCATGCGACTTGCACCATTCCTCGATTCTGGTGATGTTGTATTGGATCTGCATGGCTGATATATATACGGATCAATAGCGTGACTATACGCACCAGCCAGTTGGACTCACCTCTTTTCCAGGACGAGAAGTTGCGACGCATGAGCAGGTCGTTGAAGCTTGTGACCCCTATGAGCTTGAGTAGCTCCGTCACGACTTGCTGAACTACAGAATCTTCCATATAGTAGCTCTTCAAGCTCTTCCACACCTTATTGAGGAGATTCAAAATGTCGTCCATACTGTGAGCCGGCTGAGCATTTGAGTTGAGCAACCGGTTGAACAAGCGACCGCCCCCGTCAGTGGTCGTGAATCCGGGAAGAGATTGGCTCTCGATCAGCGCCGGTATGACCATCTTGGACAGTTTCTTCTTCGCCTCCAACATCCACGTGTGATAGATGTTATACTCGAGACTATCGAGGTCATGTTTGACAACCGAGACCAGTCGTTCATAATCCGACCACTCAAATAGACGAACTGCGTTCTCTTCACCCGGCCCTATGCCCTGTAGCATATCACTCTCAGCGACACATATGAAGGATAACATCTCATGGACATTGGATAACCAGAAGATGCCGGGAATGATCGCATCCTCTCCAGCGAATGACTATGCCGAAGGTCAGCTAAAGCGTAGTAGCACCGACTGCGATACTCACCATGACATGCGACTGAATCGTTTGCATGACATTGGCTAAGAACCGTTCGCTCTCTGGAATAAGGCCATACTTCCACATCTCGTTGGTGATCAGACTGATGAGGTTAGCCGGGAATAGAATCTCCTTCACCGCCGACGGGTTCGTAGTGCTGGGAGCGGGGATCTTCAGCCCACGGACGAGGCCGTCAAGGACGTCTTCGTCGAGACGCTTAATATCCTGCATGAGCCTGATCTTCTCTTCCGCGGGATCGTACATGTCAGAAAGGCCATTGGGAGCTCTGAAGCGCGGAAGCCCGTCCTCTCCATTATATGCTACAGAGACTGCGCGAGGGTTGTTTGCCTGACTACGCTTCGCCATAATCATGAGCTCGTCTGCGGACGTGCGATTGTCGATTGGATTGATCGCGTAGACTCCGGCTGAGCTATGTCGCCGTTGGTGGGTGCGAGAGGCAGCAGGAAGGGTCGTACCGTTCCCGTTTACACTCCCATTAGGAACATCGGCAAGGCGGAGTCCTGTAGCAAATGTAGGAGATGAAGGTTCGGCTCTCGGACCCCTCGTGAGGGCATTGAGCGCGCTCGCACGGTTCAGCTGCTCTCGTAGATTGCTGACCTCGCTCTTGAGAGTAAGAATGATGGAGCTGTCGTCCTCGTTTCGGACGGGGACGTTCTCGATGGCTTTCTGCTGGCTGGCCAATTGAGCAGCTTGTTGCGCCAGATCCTCGGTCAACTTCTGGATTGCGTTTTCTTTCTCAGCAGCCTTTGCGAGCGCCTCCTCAAGGCGTCGCTCCACATCCTCCTTCATGAGCAATAGCTGGTCACGTCGGCTAATTTCCTGCTGCACTGATTGAAGCTCAGACAGGGTTTGCCGCACGCGCGCATCCGACTCCTCCTGGCGTGAAGTCATCTGTTGTAGCTGCTGCTCCAGCTGCACGACCTTCGTCTGGAGCTCCTTCTTCTCCTCCGTACGTTTTTGCAGCGTCTGCGTGAGCTCGACGACCTTGTTCTCCAGCCGATATGAGATCTCCTTGAATTTAGACACCGACCGCGCCTCCTGACGCAGAGCCTTCAACTCCTTACGTGCAAGACGACGACGCATGCATGACTGAATGAGGATGACCTTCTGGACGTCAGCACAATAGGTCCGTCGCACGAGACTGTTGTCATGGGTTCAGTCAGAGAAAGTCAGAGAAGTCAAACAACGCACACTCCACGCGAGAGGCTCTGCAACAGAACGACTGCATGATTGCGTCGCGAATTGGCGAATAGGCGCCGTGCCTGTGCACCACGGACCTCTGCGGCGTATTAGCAACAACACCAGTGCCGACTAGCTGGACCACGTACGACTCTGTAGTCGAACAATTCCATTCCGAATTAGCACGAAATCACGCCTCTGTACGAATCTCCGCGCAACAGTCTGCAGACGGATTGCCGCAACCTCACGGCGGACACCCTCGACGAATCTGCGCGCGAGAATGCCACGCCACCAGGTCTGGATCATGATCGTCGCTTGCCGCAAGTCTCGGTACTTCTTCACGGCCATCCTCCTCCGCATGTTCTTTTGAATGACAGTAGCCAGCGAGTTCAGCTTCTCGCCCCGCAATGATTCTAGTGCGGCAAGAATGCCGGCACGGAAGAAGATTTTGGTCAACCCAGTCTGGTATTTGTCCAGATCGTTCAGCGTTCGATCCAGAATGAGAGTACATAGGCCTTTGAGTTCGAGGTTCTGGATCATAGGTCCCCACTCGGAGGAATGCGCGAGCATGTAGTACCTGTGATCTCATAAGCGACTATGTATAGGCACACAACACATATACGACATACCGCTCAACAAACTCCTCATACGTCCACCTTGAAGGATACCCTGCGCAACTGATACGAATGGTCTCTAGGACCCCACAAGCCCTAAGCTGGCCCAGCACCTGTTGCGGGGTAAACTCCCATGCCTTCTTAGCCTCATTCGGTTTGATACACCGTATATAGTGCACGTTCGTCTGCCCGAGCGTATCCATGAGGTTAATGAGCGAGGCCTTGAAGATGGACGCTTGTGTAGGCTTTCTCGCGACGGCTCCGGGCCGCTTACCGCCCGCGGACGACACAGCGGAGGACATAAGAGACTGACGGCCTGGATCCGGGATGACCGACGATCGACGCGAGGCGCGACTAGCAGAATCCGAATCAGACGGTGTCGGCGAAGCAGGTGGCGCAGAGTCGGGTCCTTTCGTTGCAGCGAAGGCAGCGTCGAGAACCTCCTTCAGGAATGCGTTCTTTGTCGCCATGAGGAGGGACATATGTTCGTCGGGGACCGTGTCACGATTCTTCTCGAGGAACCCTTCGACCTCGTACGTGACATCCAGCGCGTAGTGGGCGATCGTGAAGGCCGAGTTGCCAAACCGCGGCTTCTTGAAGACCTTCGCATTGTCCGGCTTGAGTAACTGATTATGGAGTTTTTGCAGGAAGGACGCGTCGGTACCTGATGGCAGGCGAGATTCCTCGTCGAGCAGTGCCATAACACCCAGCTTCCCTTCGATGACATCGATGCAAGGTTGATTATCCGAGAATTGGATGAACGTCCAGTTAATCTTCTCGCGGACATACTCCTCTTGTTCGAGTTTGAAGACGTGAGCGTTGAACTAGGTCATGCATCAGCAACCGCAGAGCGCAGTGCCAGGTCCTTCAACCCTACCTGCTGTTGCAGCTTCTCGTTGGCGTAGTTGATACTAAATTGCTCAAATGAATTCTGCAGATGACCCGTTAGCAAGCGTCGCCTCTTGAAGATAATATTTACTCGCCTTCTTGAAGTGCTCAAACCCATAGATATCGAGTACACCAATGAACATTTCCGCCCTACTAGCCGCCTCGCCATTCTCCCCAGCCAGACTCTCGTTGACGATGGCAACCAGCCACTCGAAAAGGCAAGCATACACAAACTTCGCCACACTGTCTCTCACTCCAGTAGCCTGCGAGGCATTGAGAGCCGTAACTATCTTTTCCGACCGAGTAGTGATCTGCTTCTTGATAGTCCATTTCTTGAACTCTGCGAGAGGGACGCCCAAGAAGCGTGTGGCAAATTGCAGCGCGGTGTCTACGTCGTCAATCACCGCGTCCGATCGCGTCTGCGTGACCTTGATGTTACCAAGATGGAGCAGAGCAGCCAAGAGCTTGAAGACAGCCCATTGCTTGTCTATACTGATACCAATGGTCGACAGTGCCGTCTGCGTTTGCCGGAACTCCTCTGCATCGTCGACACCTGGTATTGGCGTGGACTGAGGGCCACCCTGATTGAGATACTGGAACTTGGAGACGTCAACGTCAAGAGCGAGATCTTTTCTCTCCTTTGTAGGGACACCAGCACAAAGTTGATAGAAGATGTGATAGTTGCGCTCGGTGAGTGGCTGGAACACGACTCTTGAACGCTCCAATAGGTATGTCCGTATCCGTGCGCCGACAATCTCTTGTTGGCCATCAAAGAGGATCTACGGCACAAGATCAGCAAGTGCTTTCCGCAGCATTAAGCTACGCACCTGGATGTACTTCCCGAATCGCGACGAGTTGTCATTCCGTGTCGTCTTCGCGTTACCGAACGCTTCCAAAACAGGGTTAGTAGCCAAGATTTGACGCTCGACCTCACTAGACTCGTCTAAGGAAATCTTCGTCTTGCCCTTGCTCTTGGAGTTTGGCGAGTTGACGGATGCGAGGTAGCGCATAATGTACTTGGCCTATGAAATAGATTCAGTACCACGTAAGGAGGGCTCTATGTGTGCCAACTGACAGATTCTGTCTTTCCGGCACCACTGGGACCTGTCAACGCGAGCCACGCGTAGTAAGAAGACTGGGGAACGTACCTCTCTCCGGAAACAATGATCGTCTGCCCCATGCTGTCCTTTGCCATGGCCGTATATGCATCCTCCGCTATCGCGAACAAGTGAGGTTCCAGCTCACCCCGCCGTCGGCCGTTGTATGCCTGAATGATTTCGGGCCCGTATAGCGTGACGCGCTGAAAAGGGTTCATGGCTATGAGGACAATGCCAGAGTACGTGTAGATGCTATGTTGCGCATATCGGTTCCGGATGGTATGCAATACTGACAGTTGTATAAGATTAAACGCGCGATTGAGAGCGGGAGGACACACCAGACGGTTCATTGAGGTGGGAGAGCGTAGCTAAGTCATCCGCGGTCTCCAGCAGCGGCGGGTTGCGCAGTGGTGGCAGGTTCTCTTTTCCATCCTTGATGTCCTGCACCGACGTATCTATCGTGATTTCCTGGAGAGGCGTCGGTCAGCGCTGCAGTTCAGGCGAAGAGAAGAGCGAGGCGACCTTTCCGCGCTCGTCAACGAAGAACAGCTTGATGGAGTCGTCGGCATTCCTGGTGATGGAGGAGACCTCTGCGGAGACCCATCCCTGGTCCTTGTCCGTAAACCAGACTCTGGTCCCCTTGCTGTAGATGTTTTCGGCCATGGGGCCAGGAAGAAGGAAGGAATGGTCGACGTCGGCGGTCGTTGCCACCAGCCACGCACTGCTCCCATTTCCCATTTCCCATTTCCGGACGCCTTCGGTCAGCCACGTGCCCTGGGCTGAAGGCACTGCGATAACTTACATAAGTTAATGCGCGAATGGTATCCAAGGCGCCGGCAGAGTAGGTATTGTGGATGTATTCGACACTTCAATTGACAATATCACAGTCCATTCCATACAAAGCCTTTCTCCAATACAAACGATCCCTGCACGATCATCTCCGCGCTACTCTTCCCAACGTACACTCCATACGTTCCTGGCACCGCTCTCCACGCATCCTCCACGACATCCCAGAATGACACCGCGTACTTGTCCAGTGTGATGCTCACCGTCGTCGAGACACCAGGGGCAATGCCCCGCGCCTTCGCAAAACCACGCAGTTGCAGCTTCGGTGTCGTAACGATTACATCCGGCAGTGAGATATACACTTGCACAACCTCTGAGCCCGCTACAGGTCCGTCGTTCGTTACAGTGATCGAGACACCAAGGTTAAAGGCCGCATCTTGAATGTACGGGCCAGAGAGAGTCAAGTCAGAGAAGCTGAACGTCGTGTACGACAAGCCATGCCTGCACACCTGGTAAGAACGACCCCGTACAGTTGCTTCGCACTACCCACTCACCCGAAGGGGAACAAAGGCTCGACGCCCTTTGCCTGGTAATATTTATACCCGACGAATACGTCCTCGGCATAGTGTATCTTGCCATTCTCGCTACGCATGTTGAGATACGCCGGGATATCCCGCTCAGTGGCAGGTAGCGTAAGGGACAAGCGGCCGCTCGGGTTGATATACCCGTACACGACATCCGCTAATGCGTTCCCTACTTCATTTCCCGAGTACCACGCCTGTACGATGCCATTAACATCGTTGACCCAAGGCATCGATACCGCCGAGCCCTGTACAGTTCGTCAGCGATGGCTCCGGTACCTAGCATAGTAACAGAGCAGACTTACCGACTGCAAGCACACCACAGTATTAGAATTCGCCTTGCCCACCCGCGCAATCAGCTCATTCGTGCGCTTCGGCATGTCCAATGTCAGCCTGTCAAAGCCCTCGCTCTCCCAGTCCGGAGACAACCCCACGACGAGCACAACGACGTCCGACTTCGCCGCAAGCTTCTCCGCCATGACTATCGCCTCGTCCGGGTCAATCTTCTCGCATCCACCCAGTCGCTAGCGTAATAGTGTCAGCACTGAGAGCGACTCCGTCAACGCGTTCGCATACCAGACCACGCATCAATGCAGGCTGGGACCTGTCCGATTCCGGGCCGTCCGGCGGGCGAGTGTTCGTGTACTCGACCATAACCTGGACCGGCTTGCCCGCCTTGAGGTCGACCTCGCCGATCTCTTCCACTGTCCCCTGCCTCCAACGGATCTCAGTGTCACCAGCTAAACTCTCAAAGAATAAGCCTACCCATAGAAGAACTCTCCTGGCCTCTGCTTCGTCCAGTTATCCACGGCCAACTTCCCATCTACGAACAGCTTGGCCCTGCCCGCGACGGTCAGCCCCAGCTCATACGTCGCCGTCTTTTCCATCGTGAGCAGGCCGCTGAGTTTAATTGTCCATGTCGGGGTCAGGCCTGCAGGCAGGAAGTCGTTCAGCCGAATCCTCGTGTCCGTCAGCACGAATTTCGCGACGGGATCACTGGTCGGGTTACCATTGGCGTCGTGCTTGAAAAACGTACACTCCCAGCCGCGCTCGCCAGACTTGGTCTTCAGGTAGTTCTCCAGCGTAGGACGGTACTTGAATGCTGGGGCAAACTGCTCAGGGTGTCGGCCAACAGACGAGATACGGGCACATACCGTAGGTCCCAATCTCATACGCAAAATCCACCCCCTCCGGTGCGTTCGACACCAGTCCGTCATATGGCGTGACCACATAACTCGGCTTCAGCGCCGCGCTGCCACCGCCGCTAATAACCCTCTCCTTCATATTCGGGCCAATCAGCGCCACCTTCACCTTCCGCCCTCCTTTTACCGGCAAAACTGCGCCCTCATTCTTCAGCACGACCATCCCCTCCGCGGCGAGCCTTCTACAGAACTTCCTCCGCTCCGGCGTGTCCAGCGTGCGCTCCTTCCCATCACCGTATACCACGTCGGGATTGCGCCTTGCCTGGCGCTGGACGAACTCGAGCATGCGCGCGACGCACCGGTTGAGCGCAGTGTCGGACGTCTTTTGCGAGGAGAGCATGTGCGTCACGAGCAGTGGCGTGCGCCAGCGCGGCGGGCCGGGCATCTCGAGGTCAAGCCCCGCGTTGATCCCGAGTTCGACACTGTAGGTGCCGTACCTTCGGAGCGGGGAGCCGATGGTCAAGTAAGGCGAGCGGAAGGCGCGCCGGCAAAACTTACCAGTCGCTCATGACGATCCCGTCGAAACCCCATTCCTTGCGAAGAATGCCCCCGAGGAGCCTGGGATTCTCGGAGCAGTGTACTCCTCCGATTCGCCCGTACCTAACCATAGTAAGAGACGTTGCACGTAAATACCACGAACATGAGAGCCTCACGAGGTCATGAACGACCATGGCTTCGCATTTTTCTGCGCGAGCATAAACCTATCAGCAAGAAACGCAGACCATTCAGTTTATTTCAGCAGAGTCGATTGCATGCGCGCGCACGGGTACAGATACACCTCATGCAAAGCTCGGTCAGACATGACGGAGTCTGCGGCAGTGCGCTCGTGCTCCTGGTCATTGGCGACAAAATGCTTGATAGTAGAAGCGACATTCTGGGACTGCAGGCCATTGACATACGCAGCGGCCATCGTTCCTTCCCGCGGGATGTCTCAACATGCGGGCAGCGAGAGATAACTGCAGACGAGCGCACCAGACAGATGAGGGTCCTCGGAGAAGGACTCGAAGGCACGTCCGCCCAACGGATTGCGCTGGATATTGCATGTAGGCGCAAGGAGGACGACAGAGGACTTGACCTTCGTCTCCTCAGCGAGGAAGACGCCGACCTGGTGGATGAGATCGGGGTCAAAAGTGGAGGCCATGGCCGTTGCACACTGTATCGAGGGATTAAAGACGATCTATATGCACAATAAATAGGAGACACACGGGTATGCATTGGGCGGGCACCGATACAAAGTGAGAGGAGCCTCGGACGCCCTATAGACCGTGAGGAACAATACACGACAATCATTGAAGACATACATTCGGACCGTCGCTCATGCGAATGCCTGGTATCTCGAGACGTTCAATAGCATGGGTGTTCCACCAGTTGGGCGCGCCGAGGAGCTTGATCTTCTCATCGGTGGTGAGCTTGTTGACAAGGTCCAAGACAGACGCGTCCAAGAAGGAACGCGACATCGACGCCATTGTGCAGGGCGAGCAGGCGACTCGAGGGAACGGGGCGTGGTGCTCGGCCTCAGCTGGGATATAGGCAAGAGGAAGCGGGGAAACCTCGGTGCAGGCAGTCATGAGCCACGGTCACCGCAGGCATCGTCTCAGAGGCTGCGCCGGGCAGCGGAGAGCCGCCGCACTGCAGGGGAAAGGAGGCCGCATGCAACAGGCAGCCTCACCAATCGACGACCGAGGCAGGAGGAGGATGGATGCGCCAGCGAAAGGCGCTTGAAACGCGTCTGCGGCGCTCGAGCTCTCCAGGCTCCAGACCAGCCACCATCCGCTCATATATGCATCACTCCTAGCATCTCGCAACCGCCAACGCTCTGCCTGCCATTGCTCTCGACGTCCACCATGGCTGACTTGACTGTAAACCTGGCTGTGCCCAAGACATCTGCGACGCTCACCGTGCGCATCATCAAGTCCTTCGAGTTCCGTACAGAAAAGAGTCTCGTCCTTCATAATATCAACCTCGAGACTACTACTGTCGGTCAGCTCAAGGACATCGCACGTCAAGGTACCGTCGCATATGTTCTCTCTCTTTCTACAGCACTGACCGGCCGGGCCTCAGCTGTACAGACACAAGCCGGTTGGAAGCCATACCGGACCCTTGTCCTTGGTATGTCCTCGCCGTCTTATCTCTCGACAATAGGTGTACCATGTCCGCATTAGACACGTTGAAATTGTACACTAAAGCACATGGCGCGAAGGTACACCAAAGACGGACACAGCACCTCAACCATTTGCTCGCTTACTACGTCTCGTAGAGCACAAACCTCATCATCAATCTCAATCATGATGACTGGATATTGAGCGACGACTCTAAGACACTCGCCGACTGCGATTTTGGTCTGTCCTTCTCTTATGTTAGTATTGTGAATTGGTGCTCACATCCCCGGTTCAGAAAATGAAACGGAAGTCAGCTTCTTCAACCGCAAGATGTACGAGAAGTTCAGAGCGAATCCTGAGGTGCGGCTTGCTGCTTCCAGCAAAGCATTGGTCACTAACGCAGCACCGTGTCTGCAGACCAAGTGGGAGAGTTGATCTGAGAACGGAAACCGAGCAAGAGTTGTATGGTCCTTTTTTGGGCTGAAGTGCCATATGAAGCACTGAAACAACATATCCATGCCAGGTTTATCCGATTTCTAGGATACTGTAGTCATGTGTATTGTTAGTGTGATTGTTGCATGTTCAAAGAAGTACTTGTGTTCAATGAGTCATCAGTGCATCAGCACCAACATAACATGTATGTACATTAACACTGGTTGATCTACCTCTGGCTATGTTGTAAAAGGAGCCTGGAGCTTGATGCTACATGACTGTCTATGCTGTAGGCTACATATCGGACTATCGCTGTCACAAGTACTGGTATGCTTCTCGCCGTCCGCAGCTGCCTGACTATTGAATATTAACACCTAGAATGTTCGCGCCCGCCGCCGCTGAACTTTTCGTTTGTTCTCATAAGCTTGACCTCGGCCAGGAGTATTCTATTACTTATAGGGAGCTACAAGTCATTATCTATATGCTGGCTCAGAACCACCAAAGCCGCTTATTCCCGAACACCCACGCAGCACCGCATATGCCGAGTGCATATACGGAGAGCACCACTATTGCCACCGAATTCTCCGCATACATCGTCTTCATCGACAGATTCACCACGCCTGTCATAAGGTTGGCCTTCACGAAGCCTACGTGAGCGCACATCCATCGCACGTCTCAACTACTCACCAAGAGGAACAGCGCCAGCCCGTTCTGATTGATCGCGTCAAGTAGCGGCGGCGCACTGCTCTCGATCACATTCCCATGCCTCTCGTCCTTCTTGAGCATCGCAAGGTCAGGCTGGACCTTGAGTTTTGAGTACAGTGAGTACGTCGACTTCGAGAAGGGCGACGCGAAGAAGGCGAGGTCGAGACACAGGTAACCGAGGATGAAGCTCGCGTTGTACGCCGCAATCCAGAATACGTACTGCAGGTTGACCTGCGGGACACGCTCGTCAGCGAATTCAGCCCTCATTATGAAGTGACGGATGCGTTCACTAGTCTGCGCGAGACACCCCCGCCAACGTCAAATAGCTTGCTAGCGCCGAGGAGGACCCACCATAGGACGGCATATCCGCACAGCTCAATTGCCGTCTTGTCGTTCTCGCGCCGCAATGCAGGCGCCGCCGGCGCTCTCTGCGATCCCGTGTCATCGTCGTCGCTCTCAGAATCGCTATCTTGCACGCGTGGCCGGTGGCGAGACGACTGTACATTGTCAGCGACGAGTTCTTGCTGGCGCTTGCGGAAATAGGACGGCGTCGAGGGAAGGAGTAGTGTTCCTGTGGAGAGTCCGAGTAAGTGGATGGCGAGGTACCCTGTGTTGGTATCAGCACCGTATCTCGCTTCCAGGAACGGCACGCACCAGGGAGGGCAATGATACCCTCCTTATTGTGGCTGAATAGACCAATTCGGGGGGCATACAAGACGTAGTCCATCAGCCCATGACTCAGCACAAGCTGTTGTACTGTGCCACGATCAGTAGGCGTATGGGATAGTCCACGCACACCTACGCAGAGCGACTGCAACGCCGAGTAGTGATATCGGAAGGTGGATCATCAACGGGTGAAGAAAGTTTTCCAGGATAGGGATAAATGCCAGCGTAAAGAAGAAATTCCAGTGTGTCCCATATTCTGTTTGGTGTTCCTACAGGAGACCATTAAGGCCAACCTACACTCCCAGCGGCGGACACACCGACGCACTGGATACTCGACCCCTTTCACGGACAACGTTCGTACCAAACCCAGCACGAAGATAGGCGTACACTTGCGGGTCGTCGAGAGAACTTTTGGCAACATAGGCTGAGTGAGGTACGCAGGGCTCTTAACGAGAGGTATGGCGGAAACGATGCCCTGTGAGAAGACAAAAGATCCTACACCGACGTCCATCTACACTGCATGAACGAGTGAGACAAATACCGCGAGCACCGAATGACCTACCAACGAGACGCCGTACGTTTCACACTTCGCCAGCATTCTAGGGAAGACGGGAAAGTCGACGGCCAGGATCGCCAAAATCGTGATGAGTAGCATGTGTGCACGGTACGTCGTCAGAGCTGGTAATCGCGGTATGGAGACGCTACTCGAAGCCAATTTGCTCTCTTCGGGAGAGCACGGTCCACCTCTGTATGACAGTGTGTACGGCGATGACGATGGACGAGGACGCAAAGTCGACGGGAACGGGATGCCGGATTCACGGCGCGGAATGAGCGTCAGCAGTCCAGTAGGAAGAAGAAGCAGGATGTTGAGCATGCACGGAGTCTCTGCATAGAGAGTGATAGAGAAAAGGAGGGGAAGGACAAGAGTGGCCATCTCCAGAGCGAAGTGTTCCGTCCTGTTTGATGGGAGACGCGTGCGTAACGCAGAATGCAAGGCAATGGACGACTTCGAGTTCCTTTTAGTCAAACGTATACTAGCCCGGGAGCACTTTGAGACTCACGAGTGCAGCCAGCGAGACCATGTTGATGTGCCCAATGGTAGACCCTGTCATACCAGACACGAAGGCCTCTTTCGACGTCTTATAGTCGGTCATTGTGGTGGTTTGGCAACATGGACCAACCCAAGGGCATAGAAAAACACTCGGATAAGACCGTCCCCGAGATAGAGCCTTGCTGTTGACAGTCTCGTCAGGCCCCAGTGAGGGTTCGGAATGAACTATGCGCCGCCAGCGCGTCACGACCGGTGTGCAGCACTACTTGTATATTTAAATACATACATATGCACATAGTGTGACTCGACGCGACGCGACGCGTCACAGTCATTCGCCCAGGACCGCGAGCGCTAGTTGCAGCCTCAGGCTTCTCCCGGCCATAGCTCATACCAGGATGGACCCTCAGCACGCAGACGATATGGCCCGCATCTCCCTCGACTCCATTCAAGATTGGCATCGCCTCAAAGCTAACTACACTAACGCCGCCATGAGTGCGTTCGAGGAAGAGCTCTCCGCTGCTCATCGTACGGCTGAGAGGGACGCCCTCTCCAAGCATCTGCAGAAAGTAGGCTGCTTATGACTTTCCCTTACTTTGCTATACAATCAGCTCAGTTCATTGACAGGACGTTCGACATCACTCGCCCCAACATCCGAATCAATGGGCGTAATTTCGAAGAGATGGACATTGCCGAGGAAGGTACGCTTCTCGCTCTTCCGTGCTGTTCTTTCTGCGTAGAATTTCATTGTCTCCTTTGTAGAAGAAGAGCCATTTGATGAAGGCTTCGACCGGCACATCTGGGCTCTTGCGCACCAGTCGCTCCAATGGGACTCTGAGATCGCTGCACGGCGACGGAAGCATCCTAAGGAGATTGAATTACAGATGGAGGAACTCTTCCAACGCCAGCGGGAGCTCGACGGGCAAGCCGAGAAAGAATATCTCAATGATGACGGACGAGAGTACCCGACCAGTCGTGATTGTGAGCATGATGTGTACGCCCATGTTGATAAGAACTGACAATGCCATAGTGCCACTCGCTACATACGAGAACATACACCAGCTCGCTATGCATGTGAATGCAATATCTGAAGAGCTGAAACAGGTCTGTTTGAAGCAGTTCCTTGCACCAAGTCATGATGATATTGAGCAGCCCTGTAGTCTGTCCCTTTGCAGTCTGAGCGCTCGGAACGCGTCCAAGTGGTTGCAGCCGAAGTGAAAGCCCTCAAGCCCTGACTGGGCCTGACTAGCTTGTATGGTTTGTATGCCTATGTTACCAGTATACCCTTAACGCTAGGTCATTGCCTTGTATTGATACCATTCCCGTGTACAGCACAATGGAACTTGACAGGAGAATTCGAAACAAGAGGTAAAGAGACGTGATATACATATCGCACAGGAGAGAAGCATAAGACGGGTGAGATACCAGCACCAACTATGAGCCCCGGAAGCCACGACCACCCCGACTGCCTCCGCCGAAGCCTCCTCGTCCTCGATTTGGCGCACCACGACCTCCTCCACGACCTCCTCCACGGCCGCCGCTGAACCCACCTCTCGACCCACCACGCCCTCCACCTCTGGGGCCTCCTCTTGAGAAGCCCCGGCCGCCTGGTGCACCTCGTCCTCGTCCGCCGGCACCACCCCGTCCCCCACGGCCTCGTTCTATGAAAACGATCAGTACTTGGAGCAAGGCGAGTTGTCAAAAGATGCGTACTTGATACACCTGCAGTCCCGTATAAGTTTCCGCGTAAAGTGTCCGTGTATATGAAGAAGGACCGGTACGCACCTCCGGCAATCTTAGGCTTAGGCAAGAACCTCTCCACTGGGAGCAGCTTGTCCCCTCCGATGTATACCTTGTCTCCCTTCTTGAAACTAGTCGCAACCATCCCCTCCTCCATCGTCACTGAGAAATACACCTCGTTTATTGGGCCGAGGATTTCGTCGACCTTGCCAATGAGGGACTTGTTCGCAAGGTAGATCGGCGCGTTGAAGTAGGGCACCTTTTCGGGCATAAGCGACTGGCAGAGCATTTGCTGTTCTACAGCGTGTATGAACGAGCCCATCTCTGGTGAACATTTGCACCGCGATTAGCTGTACGAGCAGAGAGGCTCGACTTTTGCGTGCGCACCGAGAACTGTGTCCGGAGGACCTGCATCCCGCTGCGTATACCCACCCCTACCTCCCCCTCGTCCTGCCATCGTATTTAAGACATAAGCATATCAAGCGCAGGTGAACCCTACCTCCGAACCCACGACCTCCAAACCCTCCTCGTCCTCCTCTACTCATTTTCCCTGATGTTTTCGGGTTCCTCTAGCAAGTGTCGCGCTGAGCCTACAGCGCGGAGAATTGCCGAAGATAGATTTTGATCCGTCGAGTATATACGGTGAGTGTGCGTATATACGACCGTCGGAGGGGTGCAAAACGCAGGTACGAGTGGTCAAAATTGTGGCTGGGAGAGGAAGGGCAGAGGTCGGGATTCCCACGCTGGTCGCTCGTATGGACTACCTCTTCGACCACACCCGCCCCGTCCCTACCTCCCTTACCTCTACAAGCGATAGTGATGCAGAGGCTGTACTGCTGCTTCCACAGAGCATGTGGGATGTGCTGAGTTTAGCCGTCTCACAGGAGGATCGACTCGCCGTCTCTATCTCGCGCATTACCTCTTGCCGTACTGGGCGTTCGGGCAAGGCCCCGTCCTTCGCGTCTCTGGTGTCGCGGGCACGGCTGGATGTGAACGTGAGTATGTTTATACATTGCCCGCCACTGGATTGAGAAAGCTACGTCCTACAGACCTCAGGTGTCATCGTGCCCAAACGATGGCTTGAGCAGTACCCATCTCTGTTCGCTCAGAATGACCTCAGTTCGCAAACAAGGGAGGCAACCCACCACCTCGTAGCCGTGAAGCCTGTACCGCTCTCTGAAGTCATCCTTGCTGCTCATTCCCAAGAAGCATACGCACTGGCTCTGGCCCACAGGTCAGCTTTCGAGAGCCTCTTCTTTGACACGGGACGTATCCTACGACAAGACGAAGTATATACTCTCACTGCGCACGATCTCGGTGTCTCAGATGACAGTAACTCGTATCCCTTCGTACTTTCCTTTCGCCTGGTCATGACAGGTTCTGTCTTGCAAGGATTCGCCGAAAGGGGGCACACTCAGTTCTACGTAATATCTACGCCCGAACCCGCGCCGGCCGCGAATGGGCATTCCGAGCCCGTCTTGGACGATCTACAAGAGATTCCCTCCGACGAGGAAGACGTTGGAGACTCTGAGGATGGCTTCGAGATCAATGAGGCCTTTCTGGCGGGCTCTGTATTGCACCCCGTGCCCGCTAGTGATGTCCAGGCCACTGAATCTCGGTCGTTGGACGCTGCTGACGCCGATGGGGCTCATATCAATTCGACTCCCTATACGCGAGCTGCGGAACCACTTATCTCGCCGAGGTCTCTGGTTGGAGAAGATTGCACTGTCTACATCCCGACGGCAGACCTCAGTTACGTCGGAGTGCTCAGTGGGGACTGGGTATGTCACAATTGAGCAAGCGTCCGGGTATGTACACTCAAGCAAGATTAGGGAGTCATTCGGCTAAGCCACGGAGCTTCTTCCCGCCTCGTTCGTATATGCGCGGAGGATTACGATGAGGCTGGTGGGTACGTCCGTCTCTGTTCGACGATCAAAGGCGTGATTTTCATTCCTTGAATGTACAGCAGACCTGTCCGCATTCCACCTCAGCTCCTGCATAATGTTACTTCAGGAACCCACACTCCAAGCCGCGAAGTCTGCTTACGTCCTAGTCCGTTCGGCTCGCAGAAGCCGTCTATCCCAACTGCCCGCTCCGTCACAATCGCGCGCGTTGCGTCTCCTGTAACAACCGATCGCACATACCAATCTCTCTTTCTGAGGGCTTTGCAAGACTACTTCAAGGACACGATGCGTCTGGTTAAACAGGGCGATATCATCACTGTCAAAATTAACACCGACGAAGTTATGTGGCAGACCGACGCAGATTCGAAAGTTGATTTGAGCTCCGGGGAGGGCGAGGCGTCGTTCGAGTACAAGTTAGGTTCCTCGATAGCTCGAACCCGTAATATATTTACTTATGCCGGTGATGAGAAGGTTCATGGATGCCGCTGATGTAGCAGACGAACTGGCGTTCTTCGTTGTCACGAACATCGAACACCATATCGTGTCGAGTAACGGCGATGCGTCCTTATCGGCGTCAGACATATATCTAGGCTCTACGGTCGGCGAGCTGGGGTGCTGGATCGACCCATCCGTCACTCGGATGATCCAGACCGGGGTTGAGCACGCAAAAGTTCCCGACATGGCCCGGTACTTGAACATAAGTGAGGTCGAGACACTCTCCAAGCGAGGCTGCACGAGCTCATAACCATGCTTGTAGAAGGGTCCGTGCCCTTCCCACCGATATCGAAGAGACCATGCACACTTTTTGCAGCCGATAGTGCATACGGCAAGCTGGTCGCGTTGATTGCAGCAGCGCTGAACCCTCATGCCGCCAAGTACCAACTGCAGCTATCTATATTGCTGAAAGGCCCGAAGGGGTCTGGTAAGTTCACGACGGCGAGTTGGGCAGCACAGCATCTTGGCATCCATCTCTTCGAGGTATGCGTTCCGCTCGCAAAATCAATATGCCACTTAAAGATAGCTTACAGGTGAACTGTTATGATGTCCTTGGCGAGAACGATGCAAAGACTGAAGGAACTCTACGTGCGCGCTTCGAGCGAGCGTCGTTATGCTCACCCTGCATCCTCCTCCTCAGAAACATCGATGCGTTCGCGCAGACGACACAAGGGCTTGAGCCAGGGAAAGGTGAGACCGAAGTGCTGTCAATCTCATAGCGGATATCCTGATGATGCGAAGAGCCTGGTATTTCGAGCACACTGCAGGAGTGCATAGCAAGCTTGGAGCAGGGGTGGAACCTGACAGGATACCCTGTTCTCGTTGTCGGCACGACCAGTGACTCTGAGAAAGTTCCCTCTAGGGTTCTGTCTTGTTTCAAGCATGAGATCAACCTCGAGGTATATCTGATTCAATCGTGACTAGTCTGTCGCCCACATGATATTCAGGCACCTGGCGAAGCCGACAGGCATGAAATTCTGAACTCGCTGTTGAACGGTCATATCATAGCTCCCGACGTGTCCGTCAAGGACATCGCGGTCCAAACCGCGGCTCTTGTTGCTGCTGACCTCGTGAACCTGGTCTCTCGTGCCCAGGCTGCTGCCGTAGAGCGTGCTGCCAAAGACTCGTACGTATCTTTACCTGAACCATGTTGCCTTTTTCATATGCTGGTCCAGCTCGGTGTCTAGCGTCGACCTGTTCTATGCTGGGATCCCACTCACTGCTACAGACTTTGAAATCGCTCTCAAGGAATCTAGGGCCGCATACTCCGAGAACATTGGTGCCCCCAAGATACCGTCAGTATCGTGGGACGACGTCGGGGGTCTTGCGCACGTTAAGGCGGACATACTCGACACCATCCAGTTACCTCTGGAGCATCCGGAACTGTTTGCCGATGGTCTCAAGAAGCGGTCAGGTGAGTGCACTCTGTACAGCCAATGTTATGTGTGTTGTTACCGATCTTCATACAGGCATCCTCCTGTACGGGCCGCCGGGAACGGGGAAAACGCTTCTTGCGAAAGCTGTCGCCACGTCCTGCGCACTCAACTTCTTCTCTGTTAAGGGCCCGGAGCTGCTCAATATGTACATCGGAGAGTCGGAAGCCAACGTCCGCAGAGTCTTCCAGCGCGCACGCGATGCACGCCCGTGTGTCATCTTCTTCGACGAGCTGGACTCGGTGGCTCCGAAGCGAGGGAATCATGGTGACTCTGGCGGGGTCATGGACAGAATTGTCAGTCAAATTCTGGCAGAGCTGGATGGCCTGTCCGGTGGCAAAGCTGGAGCAGACGTATTCGTTATTGGCGCGACAAACCGACCCGACTTGCTGGATCCTGCTCTGCTACGGCCTGGCAGGTACGGTACCCTCTGCTCGACTCAACGATACCTCATGTTGACCTCGCACACATAGATTTGATCGGATGCTCTATTTGGGAGTGAGCAATAGTCATGCCGCGCAACTCAACATCCTGCAAGCCCTCACAAGGAAGTTCCGCCTTCATCCCGAACTCAGACTGGAGGTCATCGCAGAGCAGTGTCCCTTCCACTACACAGGCGCCGACTTCTACGCCCTGTGTGCGGATGCTCTGCTCAAGGCGATGTCGAGAAAGGCCGAGGAACTTGAGGAAACCATTGGTATGCATTGCGGATTTCGTCGCAGTGCTAGAGCCTTATGTGGTTCTTGACAGAAAAATTGAATAACCAACCCCCGAATCCACGACATCCCTATCCTCTCACTCCCCAATACTACCTAGCAGAATTGGCGACACCAGCGGAGATGGAAGTCCTCGTCACTCAACGAGACTTCGAGGCCGCACTGAAGGAGCTCATCCCTAGCGTCAGCCAAGCCGAGATGGAGCACTATGCGCGCGTCCAGCAGCGCTTTTCAAAAGAAACCATCAATTCAGCAAGTTGACCGACCTTTCTCTACAACACGAATCACGTTCTCAGGTATCATGAATAGCATTACGGAATTACTGGACACTGTACTACATAGTTTGCTATATCCAATACTTGCATCGTCTACACTGCTTAGAACCAATTACCCGGATTCAGCCCAATCTTGCCGAGGACACCTTTGAAGCTTTGGGGAACGTAAGCACCAAGAGCCATCGAGGCCGACAGCTTCACGGGCTCTCCGTGGATGGTCAATCTGCATGGGTGCCTGTCAGCGGTGTGCACACATACGTGCCTGTGCAACTCTCACGTATATGCCTTCTTGCCGTCGATCATGATGTCGATGTTGGCTACAGGATCCTGTCGGTCCCGGCTATCGACCTCAATGGATGACCTAGGTGAATGCTTGTTAACCCTACCCCGGGCGATTGACGCATGAATACTGACCACTTATAGTTCCCGTCAGCAATATATTTGAGAACCTTCTCTTGGGGCACTTCCTCCATAACCGACACCGTCTCCGTCGTCCCATCCTCAAACACGCTTAGCACCTCCCTCGTCTGGTTGATCACATCCTCGCTCTGCGGCTTCAGCGTCCTTATCAACGGAATGTAGAACATGCTCAGTGGACTTGTCGAAATCTCGTACACCGTCCGTGCGGGGTTAGCGCTCGGGAACTCGATCGCGGCGAACTCATGCCTGTCGCCAGAGAGAAGGATGACGTTGGGGACGGTCTGGAACGCGCTCAGGAGGGCAGCTTTCTCGGATTGGAAGCCGTTCCAGGTCTCGTACACCCCTTCGTACGTCCAAAGGCCCGTGAACGGCACAGAGGTGACGATGAACTTGAACGTCGCGGTATTGTTGACCTACTATCCCTCAGCGCAGCCCCAGACAGCGGAGACAACAACACGCACTCTCCCAAGCCAGTCGTACAGTGCTGCTAACTGCTGTTCTCCGAGCATGGTCCTGCTAGGCGCATCCGTTTCTTCGACAACGGACCTGTGTCGCCGAGTGTCCATGACGAAGAACGCGACGTCGCCGTAACGGAAGTCGTAATAATGCTGTCCTTGGTGGACGGAGTCATAGTTTCCTTGTGCGTTGTACAACGCAAATGCATCATTCGCGTTGGCAAACGGTGGGGCAGAGTCGTTGGAATGCCCTGCGTAGTTGTTTATGATCTAAGAGCGAACAGAACAGCGGCTCAGCGAGGTTTCACAGCAAATGCCTTCCTAATTACTCGCCTCGTGGTCATCATACGTATGGAAGAAAGCTAAACGTAAAAAGTGTCAAAAGCGTCGAGGGCGAAGGACTTCTCTACACTCACGAAGCTGCTCGTACACCTTCCTGAAGCTAGGACTCTGGTAGTTCCTCCTGTAGAGGCGGCGGTATGCCTCCTTGTCGTCTCCGTAATAGATTGGCACATCGGCGTAGATGAAGTCACCCATGAAGATCATAAATTCCGTCGGTGCCTTGTTCAGCACTGGCTCGACCGTCAGAGCACTCGCCGAGAGAACAGGGACGACCGTTGGCTCCGGTCCATCCACTGCGGACGTCCCGGATGCATCGTCTGCGATGGATTCGGTCTCAGCAGGTGTCGGTGTGTTCGTGCTCGTGGACAGGAACGTAAATTTCTCGGGAGACACTTGCGGCCAGAGATAGTCCGCCAGCACGTCGAAGCCCTTGATTCTGCGGCCCTGCAGCGGGGCGTAGGGGAAGTTGGGCACGATGCACGAGGATGCCAGGAAGCGGAAGTTGATGCCCGTGTTGAGATACGGATCCGGGAACGTGTGGAAGCGGATAGGTGACGAGGGGTAAGGGAGCTGTGTCTTGTTAGCGTCGCGGAGTGTGACTGCATATGAAGTCAGCCCGCGGCTCAAAGGATCACCGCTATGGAACGTACATTCGTAGACGGTGCTCGGCCAGAGGCCAGAGAGCTTGACAGTATTCACCCAATCCAATTCCTCGCTCAGAAGTGCGACGGGCCCATCCTTCCATGTGTCCGATTCGACTAGTCCGGACTTTGGGACTTGTCTCCAGGCAACCTGGACAGTGGCGTTGGTCTGATTGGAGCCCGCAAGTCCGGGGTAGCGGACTACGATCTTGGCAGCGTCAGGGTATACGGCGCCAACACGAGTGTATACCACGTCTGCGGCATCGTCGAAATACGGGTAAGTGACGAACTCTAGTGCAGCAGCGGCAAGCAGGGTGTTTATCAGAAGGTTGGCGAGACGTATGGGGCGCGAAGGTGTGGGCAAGGAGAGGAGCAGGGAAGACAGCCCACTGGACTCCTCTGGAGGTGACGGGACCTGGAGTAACGTTGAGCTGCCACTGGACTTCGTATCACGAGTTACTGGACTCACGGGGGGTAAAGGCTTTGAGTCTTCGTTCTCCGTCTTAGTTTCCTCACCCCCTTTCTCGTCGGTGGGGAAGGGCACTTTGGCCGCCCCGTTTGAAGGCTCCTCTTTCGTCACAGAGGTTTGTCCGGCAACAGGTGGTTGGAGGCAGTACAGCACTAGATATGACACATACAAGACGGCGAGCAGATACTTGGCCATCGAATGGGGGATCTACGAGACCGCATATGAGGAACGCTGAGTGGCCTCCGACACTGCTGGACTAACCACTTGGAGGAAGACATAGGCAACTGCGCGAAATGCGGTTGATACCGCGGCCTGCGCGTAGCCGATACTGGCCATGGCGAAGAGCAGATGCGTCGTGCTATATCACCGGGTGGTCGTCTCGGGAAGAGATCTCGCGGAGCAGGGGGTCGTCAGAGGTGTGCTGGTCGTAAAGGGGTAAGCAGACATTCGCGCGTCCAGTCCAGTCGCACGACGCCCTCGCCTCGATCAAACTGACATCATTTTGCGAGTACTTACTCCATTACAATTCCACACTGATCCCATCACTGACCGTGATAACGCCTCAATACAACATGACCCTAGCAGATTAAATAGTACATGCGATGAATACAGCAACTTAGTGCCAGTGCAGTAGTATAACGTCTTATGCCGCAACAGGCTTGGGTTTCGCGACCCCCTTGCCCTTGCTGATCTTGATGCCCAGTGAATTCTTCATGTCCGTCTTCTTTTTCTTTATGGGTGGTGCCACCGCAGATGTGGTCTTGGACGAGATGAGCGCACGCGTCTCCTCGGGCAATAGGCTTCGAAGGTCAGGCTCTGCGCCCTCGGCCTTGCGCTTCAGAGTGACAACCGGCGTCGGTGTCCCATCTGGAGACTGCGACGACTCGCCTGATGACCCGCTGGCTGCTGAGGGGCCCGCAGCAGGTATCTTCTGGAACACCTCCCGTACCAGCTTCTCGTCTTCCTCCTCCTCGAACTTCCGCTGCCGGTCCTCCTCCGTCTCAATCTCCTCCGCGCCTATCCGCTCCAGCAGGTCCACAGACTGTCCCACCCGCTCATTCCGTGCGTTTCGTGCACGAATATCTTGCAGCGCGTCGAGGATGTCCATCTCGCGCTTCGAGTCGACCGTTCGGTTCTCGAGCGCCTTCATAGGGTTGTTCTCTTCCTCCTCGAGCTTGGCGAGCCGGTCCTCCTCCTCTACAGCCTTCTCATCTCTCCACGGCTCAAAGTTCCGTGATGCACCGTGCTCGGCTGAGTAGTCAGTATTCTTTGGATCCGTCTTGAACGTGATCTCGGCTGAGCATAGTGTGCTGATGTACGTTGTAAGACACTACAGACAAGGTCAGGAAGAGGGCGGACGTACCACTTGATATAGAAGCGGAATATCTTGATACCATAGTAATCCTCTCCTTCGACCGTCTCTTTCCGAGCATTGAACTTCTTCCCCTTGTAGATGTATTCTCCGCAGGTATTACATCGCCTGAAGACGGGACACGATCAGAGAGAAGATTGCAAACAAGGTCAGAAACGCACGCACATAGAGAAAGGAGCCATCAAACGAACCACCTGCTGCGAGTTCTTGGGCTGCTTTCTGCGGGGAATGAGAGACGGATCGAAATCCGGGGGGAAATACTTGTTCAAGACTGCGGAAAGGGAGGTCAGACATAGAGTTATTCGCAGATCATACCTTTATCACGTACCTTTACGCTCGGACATGGCGGGCTAGCTAAACAGTGGGCAGAGAAGGTGACTGTCGGAAGACAACTGTAGTGTACGATGAGTCCAAGCTTAGTGAGCGCTTACAACCTCCCGTGCCACCGGAGGGTGCTTGCTCCTGCTTGGTTCCGCGTGCAAGAGCCTCTCAGCCAAATAGTATATTCCAAATCCGGTCACTCGTCTATCCAGGCCTCCCGACAAATGACGTCCCTTCAATTCTGGAAACCAGGCACGACCGGGCCAGGCAGCACACTAGATAGAGCAACAGAAACAGAGGGAAATGTCATCCAGAGCGCACCGTCCGCATCTTATATAGGCATCCAGGGCGCCAGGGAGAGACTACCCATCTTCAAGCACAGTGCGTCGCTCCGTGCTCACTTTCGTGCGCTTGGTTCTCACGTCAAGGCTCCAATTGCGCAGGAGAAAAATTGCTGTACTGCGTAGAGGAGTATGGTGTAGTCATAGTGGTTGGTCAGACGGGATGTGGGAAGACCACTCGTCAGTACTAGCGCTTCCTCTCCTACCTCTCCCCTGGTATCTGATGTTACGCAGAACTTCCTCAGTACCTCCACGAAGCCGGCTGGTCGGCAGACGGAAACATTATAGCTTGTACTCAGCCTCGTCGTGTCGCCGCCACCTCCGTCGCTGGGCGCGTCGCCCAGGAGGTCGGCTCGACCCTCGGAGACGAAGTAGGGTATACCATCCGGTTCGAGGACGTCAGCGATAAGGAGCGCACACGTATTTTGTACATGACGGATGGCATGCTCTTCCGAGAAACCCTGCTCGACCCGCTGCTCAGTCGCTACAGCGTCATCATGGTACGCGTTTTCCCTCGACCCGGTGTTGCGAGGACTCATCCTGACTCAGAAGCCCTAAGATCGACGAAGCGCACGAACGGAGCGTATACACTGATCTAATGCTAGGCATCCTAAAAAAGTATGTTGCTTAGAGAGAACGACAGCTGCGGCTACTCAACGCGTCGTAGGATTCGTCGGAAACGGCCATCCCTCCGCCTCATAGTCTCGTCCGCGACACTTGACGCCACCTCCTTCCTCGATTATTTCACTGCGGGTAATAGTCCCGATGAGGCAATCATAGTCAGTCTAGAGGGCCGTATGTACCCAGTCCAAACTGCGTACCTCGCGGAGCCTGCTCCAGACTATGTGCGGAAAGCAGCCGAAGTCGTCTGGAACATTCACCTACAGGTAAGCTGTCGCGCTACGTACAATGATTTTCTGTTATTGACTCGCAGGTGATTCTAGCAAGGAAGCGGAGATATCCTGGTATTCCTGACGGGTCGCGAAGAGATTGATCGATGTTTGGAGGAACTCGCCGAGATGCTTCCGAGGTGAGTAGCTCATGCAGCCTATCAGTTGAAGGAAAGTCACCTCTGTGCCAGCTTGCCTCGCAATTCCATGCGACTCCGTTTGCTAGCGCTGCATGCTGGTCTCTCTACCGAAGAACAGCTTGCAGTTTTCGAACCTGCTGAGCGTGGAAGCCGGAAGGTCATTGTTTCTACCAACATAGCAGAGGTACGTCACTCCTCGCTCGAACTGGAGGCCATCTTGTTCAGAGTCGTCAGGCTAGCGTAACCATCGACGGAATTAAATTCGTCGTAGATTCAGGCTTCGTCAAAGTACGCCATTTCCACACGCTTGATGTTGTTCCGATAGTTGATGGTTCTGCAACGGGTTGCAGATTCGCACCTACAATCCCACAACCGCGCTCTCCTCCCTTGTCACCGTTCCCGTTTCACATGCATCTGCCACTCAACGCGCCGGTCGCGCAGGCCGTACCTCCTCGGGGATCTGCTACCGCCTCTATCTTGAAAGCGCATACGACAGACTGCCGCTCACAACCCCCCCAGAACTTACCCGTACGGACCTGACGACGCCCATACTCCAGCTGAAGAGCTTGGGGATCGACGACCTAATGAAGTTTGAATGGGTCTCGAGCCCGCCAGCGGAGAGCGTCTTACGAGCATTGGAAGGCCTATTCGCGGCTGGCATGATCGGGGAAGACGGCCGGCTTTCAGTGATGGGAGAGAAGGTTGCCGAGTGTCCAGTCGAAGTGAACATCGCACGCATGGTTAGTCGAATTATCCATACTGTGGTGTTCAGAGACTCATGCGTTGCAGCTCTTCATGTCTAAAGAGCACAAGTGCGGGGAGGAGATCCTTACCATCGCCGCAATGACCGCGGTCCAGGATGTCTTTGTTATCCCTGAAGGCGCGCAAGGTGCCTTGGCCGAGCTAGAGAGAAGAAAGTTCACAGCTGAAGAAGGAGTGCGTAATGAACAAGACACTTGGTAAATGTCGGCTAACCCCGCCGTTCCTTGAATAGGACCATTTGACGTTGTTGAACGGTGGGTTCTTCAAAGCACCTAAGGGCAGGAAGGTACTTATCATTTGCATAGCATACAACGCTTTCACCCGCTACGGTCGCTCATCTTCCTGGTGCAAGTCGCATGCGCTCTCTTTCCGTGCCATGTCTCGGGCCGTTTCTATTCGTTCACAACTTAAGAAATACATGCAGCGCTTCAACCTGCCCCTCGAGAGCTGCGAGGGCGACGCCAAGCGCTTGCGGAAATGCCTAGTCAGCGGCTACTGGCGTAACGGCGCACGCTGGGTCGCGGATGGGACATATCGGTCCGTCCGAGGTAATGCGGTGAGTCTCATATCTTCTTGGTGCGAAGCAGCACGAGGCACAATTGACTCAATACGTGGGAGAACAGACATTGCACGTTCATCCGAATTCGGTGCTGTTCACGCGCAAACCTCGCTCTGGTTGGGTCATATTCCACGAGATGGAGGAGACGAAGAAGACACAGTACGTCCGATGCAGACCTTGTCGGAGCGCTCTAACGTCACATTGACAGAATACGCATTCTGACCGAGATAGAACCGGACTGGTACGTACTCATGTCAGCCAAGTATAGCAATTTGTTGAACATCTCATGTATCCATAGGCTTCTCGAATATGGACACAAGTACTATGATAAGCGGACCGGTGCGACTGTATCTTAGTCTTTCTGCATCGAAGCTTTGCTTCCCTCCGCGACGTCTCTGCCCCGATGTTGCTCAGATGACCCACGATGCCCTCTGGGTATGCCAATAGAATATGGTTGACGCCCCGCTGAAGGAGGGGCATCCGTGGCTGTGGAAATGCCGGCATTCCGTATGGACCTAGGTCGCCGGGTACTGGTGCGAAACATTAATCACTTACAATGTGCACACCATAGGACCCAGCGAGATGAGCGAGCCTCGTGAGAGACGCTTTATGCGCTGTCGATGAAGCTCATTTATCATGCATTTATTGATGGCACTCCTCGCTGCGATAATAGCTTGGCGAATTTCTGACAGCGACGCATGTGCCATCTCATCACTGGGCGTCTTCAAGATGGCCTTGTCAAAGATATGTAGCTGGCCCTCCCAATGCTGAATCGCCAGCGTTCCTAGGTACCAGCACCCATGCATCCTTTTCTCCCATTGCTTGCGCTGGGTACGCTCGCGCATGCGGCCACAAGCAGTCTAGATGGGATCTATACACTCGTTCAACGTCAAATTCCTGATCATGCGAACTCATTCGCATTCTCGCTGACTCAGGCGTATGGGGACACGTTTGTACTCAGCGATGCCGCCGATGGCAATGGTATCGATATACAGTGCTCGACCGTCAGTGCCTGCGCAAGAGGACTCTACACGTCAGTAGATGGTCGTCCTAGGTTGAGAACTAATGAACATTTATGCGATGCAGGTATTTGACACAGTATGGACATGTCGACATATGGTGGACAGGATCGCGCCTCAGCCAGCTGCCCTCACCATTACCCGTTGTAGGCACTCCCGTCAATGGAACAGCAATCGTACCGTATAGGTATGATGTCGTTTAATCCCGTCGTGACAGTGCAGCTGCCAACACTATGTTCACATGCAGATATCACTTCAATACAGTTACATTCGATTACACTGCAGCATGGTGGGACTGGGACCAATGGCAAGTTATGCTAGATTGGCTGGCTCTACGAGGCGTCAACCTTCCCCTTGCTTGGGTTGGATACGAGTACTTCCTCATCCAAGTCTTCCAGGAGGTTGGACTCTCGGACGAGGACATCTCTTCTTTCCTCTCTGGTCCGGCATTTCAAGCATGGAACCGGTTTGGGAACATTCAAGGTAGCTGGGGCGGACCGTTGCCTACACAGTGGGTAGACAGCCAGTTCGCACTCCAGCAGCAGATCGTCGCCCGGATGTACGAACTGGGAATGACCCCTGTGCTACCTGCGTTCACTGGTTTTGTACCGCGAGCGATGTCAACATTATATCCAAATGCGTCCATCGTGAATGGTAGTCAGTGGGACGGTTTCCCCACCGATCTGACAAACGTGACTTTCCTAGAGCCATGGGACGATCTCTTCGGCAAGATGCAGAAATCATTCATCGCCAAGCAGCAGGCGGTGTACGGCGCTAACGTCTCGCATATCTACACGCTGGACCAGTACAACGAAAACAGTCCCTACAGTGGCGATCCGACATATCTTGCGAACATCTCCAGCGAGACGTTTGCAGCTCTCCGAGCAGCGGATCCCGAGGCGATCTGGATGATGCAGGGCTGGCTCTTCTTCGACGATGAGATCTTCTGGACCACTGATCGCATATCCGCCTACCTAGGCGGCGTGTCTGGAAACGACACCATGATCATCCTCGATCTGTACTCGGAGATATACCCACAGTGGCAACGGACGGAGTCATATTATGGGAAGCAATGGATTTGGTGCGAGTTGCACGACTATGGCGGGAGCATAGGCATTGAAGGGAATCTTCCTGAACTCGTATCGGGTCCGACCCAAGCCTTGGCTGCTTCGCCAGGTATGAAAGGAATGGGCCTCACGATGGAAGGGCAAGAGGGCAACGAGATTGTCTACGACATCGTCTTTGACCAGGCGTGGTCTCCCACTCCCCTCAACATCACCGCCTACGTCGAATCATGGGTATCACGCCGCTACACTGTCAGTCCACTTCCTGCCACCGCTCAGGATGCGTGGACGGTACTCAGTACAACGGTGTACAGCAATAACGTGAGCTACGCGACGACCAAGGGCATATTCGAGCTGGAACCTGCCATCTCCGGGTTAACGGACGGTTTCCTCACCCTCATCCCGTACGACACAAATACGACGATCGTGCCGGCACTACAGAACCTCATCGCAGCCACAGGAGAGAATCCTGCGCTTCTCACTGTCCCGGAGTTCCTCTATGACGTCGTCAATGTTGCCCGGCAGCTACTGGCGAATCGCTTCATTGATGCCTATGACACGCTCGTCTCCACATACAATTCCTCAACCGCGACCTCTGCTGCCATCACCGCCGCCGGCAAGCCGCTTCTCAGCATCATCAGCGACGTCGATGCTCTCCTGTGGACGAATGAGTATTTCTTACTCCCTACATGGATCTCATCCGCACGCGGCCTCGCCGGAGGCAATAGTACATACGCCGATTACCTCGAATACAATGCGCGAAACCAGATCACGCTCTGGGGGCCGGACGGCGAGATCACGGACTACGCGTCGAAAGAGTGGGCAGGCTTGGTGGGGACGTATTACTATCAGCGGTGGGAGACCTTCGTGGACTATCTCGCGAACATCACCGCGAGCGGGGCAACATACGACAACACGACGCTGCACGAGGAAATGCTCTCGATTGGGGAGGCCTGGGATGCTGAGATCTGGAGTGGTGACTGGGGCGTGAACGGGGACACAATGGATGTCGTACACGACATTGTCAGTACTTACATCGATTCACAGTAGGTGGCAGCCATTTGCACGTCTTTGGATAACAGATGTCTGTCGTCGATCATACTACCTACTGCGTTGTCCCGTCATGATGGTACTTCGACATCCTGCTGCAGTAGCCTGCATGGATCACTCGCAGAGATCAGCTGATCACATACGCCATGGACATGGCGGATTCAACTAAGTTTCAATCAGAATGTCGAGCGTCGCTAAAGTTGAACTTCCCGTTCAGTCCAGCAACTTCAACAAATATTACGGTTGTAACTGGAGTCAAGTCATAGTACGTTCTTTGCTCGTGGCAGCAACGGTGATGCAGCGGTGCTCGACGTCAATTTGACTTATATTATATGTATCTACTACGTATCGTACTTTCCATTCATAAGTACTTGATGATTGAGGCCTGAGGTTTGACGGTGGCTACCAGTACTATTACCATTGGCCGAATGCACCATCACACAATACGGTGCTTGATCCGGATACAATCCAACAAACAGCCTCTGCACGATAAGTGCCTTTATGGCGCCTACTGCGTGTGTAGACCCCCAAAATCAACCGGGGCATATATGCAGGCTTGGTGACACCATGAGTTCTCTTGTACTATCGGCTAGGGTGCCCTCAAATACGTGTTCAACGACAACACCTGCTAAAACAGGAAATACACCTACCTCACGCTACCCGGTCTTTCCGGCCACCGTCATCTTCAGCTTCAGGCCCGCCACCTTCGCATAAGCACCCGCCATCCCTCTTAACTTAGCCCGCAGCCAGCGGCCACCACCATGGGTGCGAACCAATCCACGCCCCAAACAGACGAGAAGGTCTTCCCTGCCGAGACCCCCATCCAGGTCAGTCCGAGTCGCTCACCACCTCACCCGCCCGTACTTGCACTTGCACTGACACACGACCTACCCGGCCTCACAGTTCTCGCAGGATGTCGTGAACCAGCTCGCAGACCACATGGCGTCGCCCGACCCGCCGCCGGAGCGGCAGTCGAGCATCGACGCCCAGATCCGCGCGCGCATCCACTCCGAGCTCACGCGGCTCCGCTCGGAGGAGGAGGAGGTCAAAGCGGAGATCGAGCGTGCGCTCGAGAAGGAGAACCTCGACCGCGAGCGCGCGATGGCCGGCGAGGAGGCAGCCGACTCGGGCGCGGAGGGCAGTGCGGGCACGGTGAAGAGCAGTGCAGCGCTGTTGGGCGATCTGGAGGAACTGCGGAGCAAGGTGGATCGGTTCAAGGCACGGAGAGAACTCGAGGGATATACGGAGGTGCAGGCGAAGGGGCAGGCGGTGGTGTCATGTTACAAGTAAGTGTCCGCATCGCTCGTTGCTGTCACGCCTGCTAAGACTGGATTCCTGTAGAAACAGCCCATCACGAGCACTGGACTGCTGGCGAGAAGTCGGCGAGTTCAAAGCTTCTGTTGCTCAGCTGGAAGAGGTGCGTCTGTGCCATAAAATCCGTTCCGCACTGTCCGCTCACACTCACCCAGCAATATGTGCATTCACTACATTAGCACAGGTCATGTACACATCTCTATAGACTGCATCTCAGTGCGTCATACCCGCAGCGTGAACCCCCAAAAAACATTACATCGCATACAACAACAACGTCAGTAATCACCACAGCACCAAAGATTATACCGCTACATGTCCGGAAAGGTAATAAACTACAAGTGTCGTCAGCTCGTGAAAGGTCCATGTCAAATCTACCAATGTCAACGTCATCACGCGAGTGTCTGTTTTGGGCCCTCGGTGCTCTCCTCGCCCCCGTACGCATAGCCAACGTGCTCGTCTGTGCTAGTCTGGGAGTACGCCGACGCGGCGCTCATCGTTGAAAGCCGGCTCTGCTCGACGTCGTCCATGACGCGGCTGCGCCGGCTCAGCGGGAGGTAGTTGCCTAGCCACGACCGCCGCGGGTCCAAGTGGCCCAGCGCGGCCATCACCAGGCTTGTCGACACCCGCTTCTGTCGCTCCTCACCACTCTCGGTGGAGTACGCCGACATTGAACTCGCGGCGGACGCCTTGTGTGTCACTTGCTTTGCGAGGGGCCGCTTGAGGAATGGCTGCACAGGGGACGTCGGACTCGGTGACTGGGTGGGACTTGGCCTCGTGGGCGTGGAGGGCTGGATAGGACTTGTCGAAAGGGTCGGAAAGGGTGTCGCCGAGTCCTGGGATGGCCGGCGGCGGGTGGAAGTGGGGGCTGAGTCTTGAGACGGTCGGCGGGTAGAAGCGGGAGCGGACTGTTTGGACAGTCGGCGAGGAAGTGCTGTGTCCTGGGACTGCCGGCGGGGAAATACAGGCGCCGAGTCCTGGGACTGCCGACGAGGAGGTGGGGGTGCAGGGGTATCCTTGAACGGGCTCTGCGGAGGCGTCGTCGGGCGCGAAGAGGGCATCCTCGACGTGGGCAACAGCGGGGAGCCTTCGTTCCGCGAGTTGGCGCGGCCAAGTGGGCTGGGACGCACAGGCTTGTGAGCATTGATGAGGTCCTTGGACGCCGGCGCCGAGGGATCTACATTCAGCCTGTAAACGATATATATGTATCCTGAGTAATTCCCCGCGCACCGAAGTGGGTGACCAGCGTCGCCGATGTCTTTTCGGAGCGCACGTCTTCCTTGTCGTCCGTGCCCCTGAGCGTCGAAGCCGTCGACGACGGCGTACTCGCGAACGAGACCTTCTTTTCACGTCTCGAGGTGCGGTGGGACTGCGGCAGGGAGGTGAACGAGCCCGAAGACGCGTTCCGCCGGGTGTTTTCCCGGACCTGCAACCTCGCCAGCTATACAGACGTTCAGTGATTGTTCGTTCGCTAACAGTGACGTGAAGAAGAAACGCACCGTCTCGCGCCTCTCCTTCAACGTCTTCCGCTTTATACACTTGCCCCACCACACCCAAGCTACGACGACCGCCACTGCGAGGAAGACACCACCCGCCGCCCCGCCCGCGATCGGTGCTACCGGGATTGAGGTCTTCGCGCGCGATGTCGAGGTTGTCGCAATCGGCGCGCCAGAGTAGCTAGTTGTTGTAATGACCCCTACGACAGAGTTGCTGACAGTTGTGTAGACAAGGGTGGTAATGGCGGTAGGGTAGCTCAGGCTGGGTGAGGCGTCAGTCTGCAGCGGGGAGTCCGCGTCGGAAGTGGTTGCGCTCATCCGAACGAGTGACTAGATAGTGAGTAGGTCGCCGAGGTGGAGAGAGAGGGCGGTGCGTCTGCCCGTAGATGTCCGGGACAAATGAGAGTGGAAAGAGAAGGAAACATTCAGACGGCGGCCAACGCTCTCACACTTTGACTTGCCTCGTGCCGTCCGGATGCTCCTCGGCCTACCTTCGCCCACCGTCACCTGCCCATGATGCCATCTTCCTAACGTCTCGACTCCTCAACCACGCTCACCTTCCTGCACAGCTCGCCATGAGGATGTTCGCGTGTTGCTAATCCTTGCTCAGACGCCAAGCATGCGCACGGAGATATCGTCTTGGTCTCTGCGTGGCCTTCCTCGTAGCTGCCCATGTCGTCAGTCCTCTGGCGTACGTGGTAAACTCGAGTCTATCCTGAGATGCTTCCGTCAGATATATCACCACACGCTGTCGGACGAAACCGTTCGACGGATTATCAACCGCCACAGTATCTTTGTACACCGCCTGGCCAGAGGCAATGTACTGATGCCTGCGTAACGGGTCGGGGCTTTGCCTATTGTGGATTCTCGAGATACCGAGATACTAAGATGGGCTTGGTACACCTAGAGATTGAGGTTGAGGCGTCTTGAGGTACCATGCGATGTTGTGATTCCTGGAGCGCTCTAGACAAGTGGCTAGGTTGGTGCGAATCCGGCCTGTTCCAGTTTTCCTGTCTGCCTTGACAAAGTAGGAAGCCAACGTCAGACGATTCTACAGTGTAACCAGAATATTGTAGAGCAGCGAAATACAAGGGAATATCATACACAGTAGCATACACCCTATGCAGCTGCGGCCGCGTCTTCCATCTCCGCTAGGGCGGCCTCGTTCAATGCCTCTGCCTCTTCCATCATCTTCTCCTCCAGAGCAATAACCCGGGCTTGTGACTCCCTGCGTTCCGCCTCGAGCTCCGCATAACGCTCCTGGAGCGACCGCTCTCGTCTCTCCAACTTCTCTACCTCTTCCTTCAGCGCGGACACACGGACCGGACCCACCGCGCCCTCGTTCGCTTGCAGCCGTACGAAGCTCTCGTAGTCTACCTTCGTCTTCTGCATCTCCTTGAACGCGTCCGCAATGCGCGTCGTGAGTGTCTTTGACCGTGCCTGGTAGCCGCCGAGCGTAATGTTCAGCTTCTTCTCCGACTTTGCGGCCTTGCCAGCCTCCTTTGCCATGTCTTGCCGTGACTCGTCAAGCAATGCTGTGTATCCTGCTATCCGTGCCGCTTCCGTGAGCTTCTCGGGCTCGATCCAAGTCTTTGAGCTAGCATCGTATGCCAGCTGCTGCCGGATGTGGGCCCAGGAGAGCGTCTCGTCCACGTCATCCTGTCCAGAGATAGCGAGGATGCCTTGTCGTAGCTGTTCCTCGTTAGCACCCGGGTAACCGAGCGCCGCAGCGAGCTCATCCCTGACGGCGAATTTGGCCGCATCCATGGCGTCGTCCGGCGGCAGCTCGTAAGCAGACCGTGTGCTACCGGGATGCGCTGTGCCCGGAAGTGGATGAACAATTGCGTCATGGTGCAACAGCTGAGCCAGTTCCTCATGCACGACCTTCTCCGCGTCAGCGAGTTCACTTGGCTCCTCGTCGAGGGATAGATCGTGCAGCAGCCGCTCGACGTCTACGTTCGCGGGACGCGGTAGACCTCGCTGAACAGCCTGTGATCTTCTTGCCAGAGCTTTCCTCTCTTCCTCTTCCCGCAGACGCCTTAACCGCGCGTCCCGATCACCAGCGTCCTCCTCGGCAAGCGCGCGCGCCTCCATCTCCTCTTGCGTTTCTTCCTCGTCCGGCATCAGCAGCTCGAAGTTGTTCTCAGGCTTCGGCAGATTCATGAAGCCAGCCTTCAGCGCGCGCTTTGCGGAGGTCGTGCGCATACGCTGGTCCCGCGGTGTCTCACCCGAAGATGAATACTGGGCATCGTTGATGCTGAGCGTGTCCCCCATGGGCGTGCGCATGAGCGTGGTACCTGGCGTTGCCTGAACATCCCTCGGAGTAGCAGCACCATTCACGCCACCAGCATGCATGGGTGTCGCGAGAGGATTAGGTGTGAATGCGACTTGGTGCCGGGGCGTCGCGCCCTCGAAGCCGGTACCTCCAGTGGGATCCGTGTGGATTGGTGTATTCTCGTCACCAAGCAGCGGGGTCTGCGCGGCCATCATGTTGCGCAAATTCCGCGCCTCGGACATGACGTTGTCATCTGCAATATACGGTCAGCCATGAATCAGCTTGCGAGGACTTGGTAGGCATACGTTGTACTTCTGTTCTCGGCGTCCGTGCCATTCGTGCCCTCTCAAGGCCTTCGTAGTCGCTGAGTAATCGATTGCTCGCATCGCTGCCGCCCGCGACCAACGCCTTCGCCTGTTCGCCTGCCTGACCTATCTTCACAATATCCTCTAGCTCGGCCTCGCCAACCTGCGCGGGTGGTAACTCTAGCTTGCGCCTCCGTCCGATCGACTCTGCCTCCTTCAACTTCTGGATCTGTGCGTCACGAGCAGCGACAAACTTGGTCTGGTGGGGCGCGTTTCCACCTCCTTCCTTTTCCTTTGCTTGTCGTTGACGCTTTCGGCGCTCTTCTTCCTGGTCGTCCGCCTTCCGCTTGCCCTCGAGACGGCGGAGGCTCTGGCCGACAGGTGCCGTCGTCTCGCGGGCTTGCTCGTCAGAGGTGTCGTAAAAACCAGGAGCGGGCTTCTTCTCGAACGGGATATCTGCATTGTAGTCCATACCCTTCTTCTTCGTCTTATGCCGCATGCTGCATAAGCATTAACATTGAGCATTAAGTCGCGTTCATAGGCAAGTATACGCACATGATACCCGCTGCCTTCAACTCTCGCTTCTTTTGTAGCACAGCCAGCCGCCGTGCCTCCTCTAGCTGACGTTCGCGGGCCTTGCGTTTGGCCTTCTTGCCCTGCGTGTTGGCCAAACGAGCACGAGCCTCTGACAACATCTCCTTCTCTGAGCATGCTGTCAGTATTGAGCGCATTGGGTAATCTAACGAGCAACTCACCATCCTCATCCATGTCAATGGGATCAGGCCGAGCAGGCTTCGTCTCTGGGTCCGGGTCGATTTCACCAGGCCTCAATCGCCTCACGTCGTCCGCGCTCGGGCCTGCCTCCTCTCCCGGACCTGCCAGACCGAGCTCCTCGTTTTCCTTCGCCTCCGCCTCATCGAGCAGCTTCTGGTATCGCTCCAAACACTGCGTCGCGGTGCGCCCAACGATGGGTGCTATTGTACGCCATTGGGTGGGCATGAGCTTGGCGAGATGCAAAAGCTTTTCGTCCTCGGTCTTGGACCATTCCGTTTTCTTGATTGAGGGGTCCAGCCATTCATACCACCGGGCTTTGCATTGCTTGGGAGTCTTCCGCACGAGCAGCGAGGATATGCGCGCCCTGCAGCCAGATGACTGAGTGCCGCCGGATGGAGGATGGAAAGCACAACTCACCATTGATTCTTCCCATACTTTGCGATAGCGGCCTTGAGCACCTCATCTTCGGTGTTCTATGCGTTGTTATTAACACACTGCACCCCAGTTGAATAAAGGACGTACGCACTTTCCAAACGCCTGCCCGTCGCGACACACGAATCGTGAGCCCCGCTTCCATTTTCAAACATAGCATACAGTTACGCACCTCCCTTAATGATAATACGGACCATAGCACCAGACGAAAAGAAAGAGCAAAGGACGCAGGCAGCAACAAATGGATCGAATGCTAGAGTCGGTCAGCGGATCAAGCGCTCGTCAACGCCACGTTTCCAAGCGGAGCTCGAACGTTTTCCCTTTGTGGATGCTTGCGTAACAGATCAGATTGAGATCTGTGGCAGATCCAGGTTGAACAAGGTTGAACACCTCCAGCCTTGGACAGCCTTCAAGGACGATCACTGTTCAACGGGCCGCAGCGTCTACCAAGTCCTCCAACCAGTTTCATGCTTGTGCAGAAACCTCTATCAAACCCGGCCTTACTCGCTGTTTATGCGGCTGGAGCGACGGTCGTTAAACGTACAGTATCGTATACACGAGGTCGCACGGCCGCGCCCGCCGCTGCTGGCAAAACTCAGAGGCGATTTCAGGCTTGGATCGACGAAGGAGCCTCTATCTCCTCAGGATTAGAGAACGGAACGGTGTATTCAACTCGCAACTACATTCTCAAGCTCTTCACTCTTGGGAAGCGATATAATTGCGGCTGTCTCCCTGATGTCATGATTGGACATTTGACGGCTCAACAACGGTCTCCGTGAGATCCTTGAAGCGGCCTATCGAGGACCATAAGTCAATAGTAAGCACCTCATATAACTGGACGGTGGTAGTCTCAGCGGCGATCAAAGTTTCCACTGTATCCTCCCTCGCATGAACCCGCGATGAGGGTGATGAACGGTGTGTCCTAAAACACCGATCACCCATTCGGAACGCTATCAATACAGCAACAGATACACACCGGGTTTTGGCTACAAGAGCGACAACCGCACAAGTATCAGACGGCTGCCCTGATATATTAATACCCTGGTTCAAAGGCTGCTCGGTGCCAGACACATCACTCTTGTTCTTATTGTTCGACGCCGTGCGGTTATGATGACCGATGAGTGTCCACATTGGCGCCTTCTTTGCCACAGGGTCCGTACGAACAGGAGGCTTTGTAATTGTGGTTCAACGCAATCCTCCTGCTCAACGTTGACGGTACTTGTTACAGAGCAATTGCGAAATAGTGCGGCGTATTGAAGCGCACAAGACACTGGCCCCACCCTTGCATTCTTCTTTTACTCTGCGCCGCCCAACTTAAGCCTCGAGCTCGCGGTCCTGTTTCTGGGGCGGTGAGTTCATCGCGTCGGAGAAGCATGCAGCTTATCTTTAGTCGTAAACCAAGCCGCAGGTGTCTTGTTGGAGCGCCGTCTATTTGGGTTACTTCGGTGAGCGACAACTATCTGTACGTATAACCTAGCTACAAACCAGGCATTAGAAGTGTTGTGCAAGCTACTCCATATTTGCGCTGGGAAGATCTGAGTCTTACATCGTCTACGAGGCATCCGCCTATCATCAAGCGCCGTGGCACCCGGACAGACAGATACGTCAGAACCTCACGTTCAATAGATGCTAAGGCGGTCGGCGACAGGATTAAGGTAAGTAAGACGCCTAGGATCCGAAGACGTGCTCCCGCTGAATACAGCGATTCACTGGCACCCGGCGATCACGCGCACGCTCCAGCTTTGGAGTTATCCATACTACTTTGACCAGGCCCCGTAGAGAAGTTTTGATGCGGTGTGCTAATACTCCAAACTGTTGGACGCCACCGCACAGCCTGCTGCCAAGATTATGCTTATGCTGGCCTAACCCTCAACTTGTTACGGCAAGCAGTCAGTGTGGTGCCCCGGCAGCGCACATTGGATGGCGACAGCAGACGTATTGGACTACTCCGCCTGGTTACGCCGCAGGCTTGTTCATGCGGGTAGTAATGAACGTGACCAGCCCTATGTTGCCAATGGTGCCTCATCAGTTCATCTCGGCAGTATGATAACACTACTGCTCTAGGACATACTCTCTACGGCTGGGTCTCATATCCTACTTTCGGATGTTGGACGTTGGCAAGGCCATATCCCCACAAAATAACGGCCTGGGACACCTTCGTCGTCGTACATACGAGGGGCTTGATGGCCGGTAAGTCTCAATAACCGGTGCATCTCTGTGCGCCTATACCGCTGCCAGTCACGGTTATCTTCCTGAGGCTTGTACCGCGTTCTGTGGGGCACCGTGGTTTGCGGTCATGCATAATCTTCGCTATAGGATCCTCTGTCGTGCTATGACGCCAAGGACCTTCCCAGTGTCCTTCCATCCGGTGGCAGGAGCGCTGGGCTGTCCGCCAGCGGTGCTCATCGCTAGGCAGCCCACAACGTGCGAGCCGCATCAGCCACATTTCCATTCCGCAGGTCCTGTTATGGTCGCACTGGGACAGGCTTGGGAACGGCTACAGCGCTCTCGTGATTCTATCTCTCGGAAGTCCACCTATGCCACAACGTTGCTGATGAACTCTATTGGGGCCTACCGGCCATGCGCCCACCCCGCTGCAGGCCGTGCGCCGGAAGCGTGGCCAATGAGCTCGCATGGGAGCCTGGTATCCCACATATTCACTTGTCCAGTGTCCAGCCGAGCAGAGGCTGGACACTGTTCTGGCCGGACCTCGTCCGTCATATACCATCAGCGTGGACAAAGGAACTACAGGTGCGAGCGATGAGCGCGATAGAAGTTCATAATGGAGTATCTATCTGTGTAGTAAGTCTTCGTTGTGTGCGGAGCAGCGGTACGAGCGTGTCCGCAGCCTTTCTTGCCTTCAACTTTACGAGATGCGCTCGTCATCGGGGGTTTTGATTTACGGACGGTGCCTGAAGGTGGTCGCTGTGAGTTCGGCGGGGCACAGGCTGGGGTTGTGAACGGACTGCCGTCTGAAATGATGCGCGTTGCGATAATCTCACTGTCGGTGGCACTAGATAGCCAGCTGCCGACCGAGTGCCGTTTCGGCACTACTTATCACTCGCTCAAACTCGAAGATGAGGCTAGTACCCCGGCTCGGTATCAACATCAGACCCTGACAGGATACCGCCACTATACTATACGGTAAAGTAAGGCAGAGAATGCGGACGCGGAGGGTCGCTTGCATATGCCACTCAGCGTCGGCGGTGCGGAGTACGAAGGCGGGGGCAGCCAAACCGTGACGACGGTTGACAGAAGGTGAGTTACCGGAAGTCGCCGGAGATACGGAGCGCCGCCAACATCGTGGGAATCTGAAATTGTAAATGGAACTCCGGCACGTCAATCTGTCGGTTTCTACATCCGGGAATCAACCAGGTTCCCGCGCCTGCTGCCGGCATTTGCGTCCAGGGCCGTTCGCCAAGCCTTCCGGTCTTGCATTTTGCACTGGTTTGTCTGTCCCGTCCCGCGCCTCACCCGCCACCTCCGTCTGTGGGGCTCCGACGGCCGTGAGAGTGGCGGATAGGGGCGGGGGGCACCTCGGATAGCGTGCTCGGATGTACTGCAGGGATGATCTCGTGTGTGCGACGAATGCAAGCATTCGCGCGCACGAACTCGGGTGCGACGGAGACAGGCAGCGAGCTGAAATTGACTGGCCGGCGGCGAAGGGCGTCAGTGGTCGATGGCGTGCGGTGCGCGGTCGGGTGGCCCTGGGCGAGCTGTGGCTGGTATCAACGGGGGCACTGTCAGCTGGTGCGTGCGTTAGAGCTGCAAACGAGGGCAGCTGCCACACGGAGGCGAAGTAGCCGGAGATTCCCCGATGAGGCAATTCTCGGCGGCAATCTTCTCAGGCGCGGCTTTGTTGCCCGGCGTCTGTGCTCGGAGAGCCTATAGAATTAGCCGGAACCCCCGACGCCCGGCCGGCCACCCCGGATAGCTCCTTAGAGCGGACGTACTTCCGCCTCTCATCCGTCCATCACCCTTCTTCCTCTCACCACCCCCCTCATCCCCTCAAAACCCCACGCAGCTCCTCGTCATCTCGCCCTTTGACTCCCTCGCCAACTTCCTGAGCCTCGACTCGACGACCAGGGACACCGGGTGTCGACCGGTTCATATTTCAGGTCATTTGCGACTATCGCCGGCGGTCATTGATTACCGTTAGCCTCGAGTCGGCCTTCATACTGTCCACATGGAACTCCAACCGCCGCCCCTTCATCAGCAGCCCGCTCACGGCGAGCAGACCGTCTCCTTGTCCGATGATAAACCTCCGTATGTACCGTCACCGCCGTTTGGGACCCATATGCTCATACGTTGTTGAATGCCGGTCTTCAGCGCCAAGCCACCGGTTGTGAGAGGCGCGAGGGCCTGCACCGTGTGCAGAGCGGCAAAGGTAAAGCCCAGTGTGTGCTCTGTGGGGGACAGGGCACTGACGACGACGTCTTGAAGATGAAATGCGTCGGCGCCGACGACGGCAACAACATTCCCTGTCAGCGCTGCAAGCGCTCTGGTGCCGAGTATGTACCCGTACCACGTATCCGTTGCGTATTGTGCAAACTCTTCATAGATGTATATTCGAGAAGCACCGTCGCGGTCGCAAGCCCGGTTCGAGGTAGGCTCAGGTTGAGTATATGCGCTCTTATGCTCAATCAGGCTGGCGACAGACTGTCGGAGGCGTCCAAGATGCTTCGACGCCTTGAAAAAGGTCTCAACAACGCAAAACAGAAGTCGACCATCAATGATAGCCTAGTCCTCCCTCCACTCGTCGGGGCCTCGTCAGCCGACGGCCGCTTCCGAGATAATGGCGGCCCAAGCGGATCCACCTACACAGGACCGGAACTGCCTCCGTTGAACCTTCCCTCTCGTATTCAGGACGGCTACCCTAGGTCTAGTCATGCCTCTGACTCAGAGATGGAGGAAGACGATGAAGCGGACGACAAGGACGGTGGCATGTACCCTGCCAGGGTTATCAAGCAAAACGCCCGCAACTCCTCTTTCTTCAAAACCATCCTTAACCCCGCTGATGACGCCCCAGTGGGACGTCAATCAGGCGTCTCAGAGCGTTCCTTTTCTCAGCACCCACAGTCGCCGTCGTATGCATCTTCCAAGCCAGCTCCTTCTGTGAAGCCGCTCTTCGCGTTTGGTCAGACGCTAAGAGACCCCGTTGAGGCAGGTCTTCTCCAGGAGGACGAAGTGAAGAACCTCTGGGACATATTCTACCTCCGTCTCAACCCCTTCATCAACCTATTCGACCCTGCTCTCCACACCTACGCGTACGTACGCGCCAAGTGCCCCTTCCTCTTCACGGCATTCATCATGGCGTGCTGCAAGTTTTTCAAGCCGGAGAAGTACAAGGAGGTTTTAGAGCTTGCGCATCAATACGCTATATGCGCCTTCGCAGAGAACTGGAAACGTGTTGAAGTTGTGCAGGCATTCGCTTGCATGACGTACTGGAGGGAGCCTGAAGACACGCGCACTTGGACGTACATCGGCTACGCGTGCCGCATGGCCGTCGAGCTTGGGCTCAACCGCTACGTCGGCCGCCGGCCGCCGGCCGAGAACGACCTGCAGATGCGTGAGCGCCGCAATCGCGAGCGGACTTACCTCGTGCTGTGGGTGCACGACCGTAGTCTGAGCATGCAGACCGGCAAGCATTGGATGCTCCCTAAAGACGACGATCTGGTAAGGCACTCGGGTACGTGGCATGAGGAGGGTGGTAGCCAGATTCGTCAAGAGGACGTCATCGTTTCTGCCTTCACGCAGCTGCGCAACATCGCCGCCGACACAACGGACATCTTCAACATGGCACAGGGCGGTTCTACGTCGTGCGGGGAGGACGTCGACTACCAGCTTCTGCTGCGGGGCTGCAACACCAAGCTGAATGCATGGCTATCGAAATGGCGGGAGGAGATGACACGAGGTACGCCCTTGCTTTGTTCCTGTCTTCAATGCGAGGACGAGCACTCATGCACACCAAAGCGGGCGGCTCACCGTTCCACTTCTCGATGCTGATGTTCTTCCAACTGCACGTGCGGCTGTTCCTCAACACGTTTGGCATTCGCTCGAACGGCTCGGAAGGGTCTTCGTCTAATGTCGAGGCGCTCAACACCTGCTACACTGCCGCGATAACGGCTCTTAAGATCGCTGGTCATGAATTCGTCGAGTATCAAATGCTGCGATACTGCCAGGACTCCATCCAGGTCATGACCGCGTATTCCGCTGTCGTCTTGCTCAAGGTGAGTTGCCGTGATGTGCTGCGGTCCGCCCTTCGTTGATCGAATTTGTCATCTGTAGCTTCTTCGCGGTAACATGTCGCCGTCGCTGGTGGAGCTGAAAGACGACGCGATGGAGGAGATCCACACGATGATCAGGAAGACCGCGAAGGCATACCGCGATGCTGCGCAGCTCAGCCAACAATCCCAGTCGGCTACCTATCACGCGAGCTTCCTGCAGTCGCTCATCGCGAATGACTTGCAGAAGGCGCAGCAGCGCCAGGCGGAGCAGGAGCGGCACAAGCGGGAGATGGCCGCTGCCAACGGCCGCGTACCGTCGTCATATGTGGCCGTCGGGCACTCATCCCATTCCACCAACGGATACGGTCAGCCGATGTACGGCACCGCTGGGGTTCAGGCGAACGGCACGGATCGCGGCCACGCGGCTAACGGGTACTACTCACACTCGCCCACGGCCCCTTCGGCGGCGTCGAGTTCCGCCTCTACATCGTCGCCTCCGTACTCGCACCCTGCCGTCTCGTCTGGATACATGGCTTCCCGCGACCAGGACTACACGATGTCGGACTCGACGCAGCGCGGCGGAGGGATGGGCAGCTTCAGCTTTGCGGAGATCTCGACGACGTACGCGAACTATCAGGCGCAGTATCAGGCGCAGCCGATGGAGGAGCACAACCCGGTGTACTGGAACAACATGATCAAGGACTTTGGACTCCAGGGCAGCGCGGAGCCGCAGCAGCCCCCGGTGCATGCATATAGTAACGGAGGAGGGTACGCTGCGCCGGTCAGCGGCGTGGCCGAGGCGAGCGCGAGCGGGATGTCCGTGCCGCAGGGATCGTCGCAGCAGCCGTACGGGGGCGTGTCCTACCGCGATGCGCAACCTGAACACGGTGCGTACCAGGGCCACGGCGGGTACGCTGGTTACGCTGCGCCCGTCGTCTCTGGATACCAGGCTGGGTACGGCGCTCGGTAAATCCATGGCGACAGGCCTCGCTCCGCATGTGTGTTCTTGGACCTCCATTGACTGCGACTCGTCACGCCTTCTCGATGCAACCCCGTCTTCTTGTGACCATTGACTGCCCTCGCAACGCTCGTACCTCCGCCGTCCCTCAGGCCGCCCTCTACATATGCTTGGTGCCCGATTCGCCTGTTTCCACCGCATGCATTACCCTCTCCGCTCGACTCCATCCACCATGTAAGATAGGCTCCATGTTCCCCGATATCCCCTCGATGTCTATGTCTGTTTCCCGCGTATCTCCGTAATGTAGCCAGTTGACCGGCGCCGTGACCCGACCTCGTACTCTAGACCTCCAGGCTGCGCATCTCTGCCGTAGTAGTGTAATTTATGACATATGAAGCACGCGTTGATCTTGTACCAAATACAGTATTCATGCATCGCTGCAGGGACGTGGCCGTTACGTGAATGATAGATAAGAGTCGAGTCGAACGACGATGGGGAGTGTGCCACCGTCGCCGAGGACCACCGCAGAAGCGGGCAATCTGATGCCATCTGGCCCTCCCATTACCGATCTGGGCGACCGAGACGGGATCTCCGCGTGAAGCGGTTGTTTACTGTACGACGTTATTGGATCTGGAATCTAGATCGCCGTCGCGCGCTGGGTTTGTTGCCGTGAGTGGGGTCGTGGCTGGCTGGCATCGGGCATCCTCCGGCCATTTGCGGGTGCGGTCGCAGCTACGGCCTCTCGGAGCTTCCGTCGCGGATCGCTCGCAGCCTCGGCGACTTGGCTCGCCGCTCCTCGCGCGGGCTCGGCCTACTGACTACCTTACACGTAAGACGTCCTAGGATGCCGGGCTCCCGTTGAAATTCATCTCGTCGACCGCTCGCGAGTCCGAGTCGGGGCAAGGTCTCGGATCTGGCTGGATGTGTGGCGGCACGACAGAACGCCACTCACGGTGCGTGCAATGGCTCTGGAATGGGGAAAGTTGGTGAATGCTACGCGAGTGCTACTAGCTCCTGATCTATCGTGCAGGCCTCGTCGACGTATGCAAGCATGCTTTATTTCATTGCATGCATCACTGCAGCCGAAAGGCGGGCGCAAAGCCGCTGATCATCGACGTGTGTACGCCATGGACACACGATTCTCGATCGGAGGCTTGAGCTTGATGACTTTCGGATCCATGAATGGATTGAATATACGCGGTGCTGCAAAGCGTATGCGTAGCCATCGCTCGTATTGTTGGTCCCTCGGACGCTGTCAAGTGGCGACGGGAGGGGCCCGGGAATAAGAGGGAGGTGCATGCCATCGGTCTCGACAGAAAGCCCAGGGGGAGGAGGACAAAATGTCACTGTTGAAGGCAATCTATCCGTAAGCAGCTGCTGCTGCTGCGCCCCCCGTACAAACGAAACACGCAACCACACCATCATGACGACGTTCGCTCCGACCTGTGCATCCACAGCTTGAACTTCCGTGGCTACAACGCGAAGCCTTACCTCGATCTTCCAGACTGTCGAGGCGTCCATCGCGGTCCATCAAATGATTTCCGGGGCTCGCACGTCCGATTCGAGGGGTGTGTGTTGACTAATACGACAGCGAACAGGTGTAGTGCAGGGACACATCGAAGCAAGCATGTGTAGGGCCACGACCGCATTCGGTAGTGAACCGGCGCCCGACAAAACGCGCGCACTTGGAACGTACCTTCGTGCATACAAATCTAATGCTCGGACTATCGGCATGTAGCACACCTTCTGCCTCGAACCATGCTTCATCCGCCCACGCGACGGCAAGGCACGTCTTCTCGCATGCACAGCGTCACACTAGTAGTACATGGAAGACTACTAGTTCCCGTAGGAGATCAGCACAGTTTCCACGACAGTTTGCATAACACTAACTGCATGAAAACAACTCGCACTAGGAGATGAAACTAGAACTCTTCCAGCCGTTCTTCACGGTCCCCAGGCACCGAGTCCACCACGCGCATGAAACGAAGCTTCCTACCCGGAAAGTCGGTCAGTGACCGTGCAAGGAGGGCATCACGCATTCCGTGCAGCGCTTCTGCGTAAGAGACGGCCCAATCCGACGAGGGCACGCCGACGAAAGTGATGCGGGGCATCGCCGAAGCGAGCACTCTGGCGGACAGGCTACGAGAGAGCTCTCCCATATCGCTGCCGCTAAACGCACTCGCGTCGGCCCTGATCTCGACCTCGACGACGTCCGGCGATTCGATTTGTCGCAGGATGGCTGGCATGTGGGGCAGACGCGCCTCCAGAGCGAGGCTGCGAAGCGAGTTCAGGCGCGAGAGGCCGCCGTGGGCGCAGAACGACACTGCGTACACAGTTAGCATTCCAATACTAGAAATGGCACGTCACTGCGGGAACTCACGTTCGGGCGCTTGCGAGTCTTGGTCGAGCCAGCCACCAGGAGAAAAACCCAGGCGCAAGTGTTCCAATCTCGCTGTGCACGACTTCAAAAAGACGACAAGCGGCTCGACGTCGTCCTCCTTGATGCCCCGAACTGAGACACTCTTAAGGTGTAGAACCGGCGACAAACTCTGCAGACCCAGGAGATACGGACGGGAGGAGTTGTTTATTTCGAAGGAGCTCAAAGCTAATTCCACCGGCGCTCCGGGGTGTGTAGGTTGTTCAAAGGATTCGTCGGGAGAGAAGGGCAGCCACTCGGGGCAAACCAGCTTGAAGTGCTGAAGCGAGGTGGCCGACTTGAGCACCTCGGCCACAGCCGAACAGGGCACGCTGCGGACCGCGGTCGCGCTCAGATCCAGAACGGCAACCCGCGCGCAGAGGCTCATGAGGCTGCGGCGGGTCAGGGCGGAGAGCTGCGTCCACTGGAAGCGGGAGACGGAGAGGTGCTCGAGGGCCGTGAGGGCGTCGACTCGTATTGCAGGCAGGACGTCGTCGAGCCAGGGTGCCAGCTTCGGCCACATGAGGGGCCGGCGGGGGCGCCCGTCTTCGCCGCGCTCCAGCCCGGGCGCTATCTCGAGCGTCAGGTCTAGCTGACGGACGTACGGGAGGACGGTGGACGTCGGATCGCAGAGGAGTAGCGCGCAGCGCGGCGGGGTGTCCGAGCGCGGCGTGATGCTGAGTCGTTGGAAGCGTTGCGCACGCGCGATTGGCGACCAGGAGCGGCAGACGAGCGAACAGCTCGCGAGCGTGCGCGGGTCGTCGCTGCCGTTTTTGATGATCATCTCTATCAGCTCGGCGGGGAACTGGGGGGGATCGTCGAGAGCCATATCGTTCGGTGTTTTAGGGATCCGCGCCAATACACTTCAGTTCATTTCAATAATACCAGTAGGAATGAGTTTGGCTCTGGTCCAATAATACAGAGACGTACAATAGGACGGCTATCGGTGATTGGATATGAATAAAGTGTTGACAGGCTTTGAAATACGGGGTCGTATAGGTTGTGCAAGGAAGTATTTGGTCCTCCTGTTCCGGTCTGTAAGCATTGGTAGTCTGTAAAACGCTGAACTGGACAGGTAGGACGTACGAGGGCAACAGGTCTAGCTGGTACGCCTGCCGTCTGTCCGTGATGATGGTACGAGTGAAAGCATCACTAGCGACTAAGTAGGCGTGGAATACGCAGACAAACGCCCACTGGCATCAATACGCGCGTATGTTTACCAAATCCGGCGTCGACGGACGCCCTGGATGGCTGGTACTACCGCGGGCCGGCTACGCTTCATTTCTCCACGCTTGGTACGCTGGCAAGGCCACTGATTCGCTTCACTACGATGAACACGGCGCTGAACAGCTCGCGCTTCAGCCCCAACCTACTCTCCGTGCTAGTAGCCCCGGATTGGGTTGTGCGCGGACGAGTAGTGTGCCTTACCTGGATCCTCAGGTGGCCGATGAGCCGGATCCGACTCGGAGCTGTCTCAGTGCCTGCCACTCTTGACATGTTTACTTCTCAGCGGCCTGGCTCAGCTGCTGCTTGACAACGGACAGGGGCGGCAGACAGAGTCGCCTGCGATGCTCATAGAAGGCCGTCAGCGTTAGACGTACCGAGCAGCGTGGGAAGCAAACTGGAGGCCCAACAATCACTGGTCGGGCATCATTGTTGCCTGATGATACAGGAGGTGAACATGGTGCCTGGGAAGGTACCAATATTAAGGCGGTTCGTTGCAACACGGGTTTGGGACTCACTTTCCACCGCAGCTTGGGAGCAAGGCCTTTGGATCCAGTATTCATGTCCGCGGACGGGTGGAGGCAAGCATTCCAGTGGACACGCCGTCGGCCAGTTCTTCCCAGTTGGCGTTTGTAAGCATAGGTAGTACTACTTCAATGGTGATACCAGCTAGTACGGGTGAGACGATGTGACTCAATATTGCCGGTATGAATTGTAATTGTGCTCCGAGGTGAAGGATACGCAGCGACGGTGCGTTCAAGGGACCACTCTCGACACAGAATCTGACTGCATCGCATGAGTAAGGAGCTATCCGTGGTACCAGCGAGGCTTGCCTTCAGGGTCAATTTCAGGGTGTGACCTTCTACCCCATACGAAATATTCATTGAAGGTGATGGACAAGTGTTCTAGTGTTTCTGCACATGACCTCAGGAAAGAGACCGCAGAAGCTATATCTTCCACCTGCAAATTATGAAAGGAAAGCTTGCTGAGGTGTAGCACCGGGAAGGTACACATCAGAGCCGGGAGATAGACGACTGAATTTCCCATGAGTAGGAAGGACCTCAAAGAGAGCGATGAACTTGGCGCATCGGAGGATGTCGACGGATCAAAAGGTGAGTCATGAACAAAACGTGTGCCATGTATGGTCTTGAGTGAGAAGTGCTGACGCGATACCGATGTACGGAGGATGTGCGCTATAGTTAAGCAGCTCGGTCCATCCCGCGAAAAATCATGATAACGTAGCTGCAGAGAGACGACCCGCTCGCAGAGGCGTGTGAGGACACAGCATGAATCCACGGAGAGCCCGCCCCAAAACACATCTACGAGCTTGAGGAGCTCGAGCGCCGTGAGGTCATGTCGCCTTGGGGCAAAGGATGCCCCGCGTAAGGCAGGCCTGTCATTAAGGACGGTCTTTTTTTATTTTTATTTTTTATTAAATTCTACATGTTTATAGCCCTAGCTACTTAAACTAATGCGGGCTTATAAATTTATTGAACGGGCTCATCCTCCTGGAGGGGGTGTACCCCCCAGGGCCAGAGCATTTCCGGGCGGCAAGTACAGGTTACGATCCCTGTACAGCGCCTCTTTGAGTTCCGCGTCTTGTAACTGACTCTGATCCGCCACATCAGCGACGTCCAGGTCTAGAAGCGCGATAAGCTGCGGCGGTGGCGGGGTGGCTTCTTCGCTCCCCATCACGCTACCGTTGACGAAAGTTGTTCCGTCATCTAAGTCATCTTCGTTGGATAACTCTTCTTGCCTGGCTTTCCACTCTTCGAGTGTCGCAGCATTCACCTGACCTGCGTGGTCAGGGTTGCTCATCCAGGATATGTATAGTTCTTGCGCAAAGCGCTCGGACCTGTCAAACGAGTTGTCGATCCAATCAATGACAGCCTCGTGTTCCATATCGAATTGGACTGCGCCGAAGCCTCAGAACCATTTCTTCATCATTTCCTCCCACTTGCCCTGACGATAGGACGTGTGAGCGGTCAATCTGGCGACATTGAACGATCATTCTTCGCCATTTTGTAGGTCGTCCCTAGCCTTGGCCAATATTTCAGACCAGGTGAAGGTGCCCACCAATGGGTTGATTTTAACAAAATCAACAATATCACTTGGTTTCCAATTGTGCTGGAACCTAGAGTAATACTTAGCCATGTTTTTCTGACGCCACCCGAAGGGGCTGATAAATGGCTTATGAGAGTGTGGCTGGATTCGAATCCAGAACGGACACTTGAATAGCTGGTGGTCCCGGGTATCAAGTTTATCCCCGAGACCACATGCACATCTGATCGGTCCTTCTTTCTTGAACTGACGTCTGTATTCCCCAGAAGGGAATGGTTAGTGAGAATGCGTGCCACTTGCGCAGCTCGACTTTTCTCATGCCATTTTGTCAATCCTCCTCTCTTCATTAAGAAGTTGGAGTTTTTGATGTTTGATGGTTTCAACTCTTTGTGATACCAAAAGTCATTTCCCAAATAGGCGTTGGGTCGTGCAACAATGGAATCGTCAGGTATGCCCCTGACTTTCTTCCATGTTTGATTCGTGTGGTCTGGGTGTTTATACTCTGCTGCCCACGCATCCAACATTCGCTTTCTCACTTTCTGGAGGGCGAATGAGTATGAAATGATATCAGCCACCGGGGCGTCTTCATCAGTTGTTTCCGAAGCCAGCTTATCCACTGCTTCGTTCCATTGTATCCCGACATGGGACGGTGTCCACAGGAAGACTACCTGCCAGTCCGGTCTGTCCCGGAGTAGTCTCCCTAGTGCTTCGTTTGCCACTATGCCCGCCAATTGGCTGGGTCCGTTAGTTGGCTTGATGCAGCGCCGCAAGTTTCCAATGTTGTCGCTTGCAAGCACTATTGTTGTGTCCTCCTCACGGATGTGATCCTCGAGGGCTCGTATGCCCGCCACGGAGGCCATGACCTCGGCGTCGAAACTCGTGGAGTGTCCGGCACTAAATTTGCCTTCCGCTATTTTCTGGTTCTCCCTGGTGATGATCCAGGCCGATCCAGCCTTAGTGTTATCGAGATTGTCTCAATCAATCTTAGCAGACCCGTCGGTCCACACTACGAGTGTTTGAGGGTTGAACACGTGTCGCGTGATCTCCGGCATGCAGGTGTTATCTACCCACTTACGGAAATCATCGCTTATCTTTCCGGTTTCTTTGTCCTTCTTCGAAGGAGGTTTATCCGGATCCTCATTGTTCTTATCGCGCTTGTCACGGTCGAAAAACTTCCATTGGACCTGACTCTTGAGCTTGTCAATGAGTCTGTCCCCGGGGCGGCACTTGGGGTGTAGGGAGATGAACTCCTCCATGCACTCCATTGCCATTCGTCCACACGCCCTCAAGGGTGTTCTGGAGTTCTTCCTTTTCCCTTCCGGGAACGGGAATGATATGTTATTGGTGTTGATTGTCCAATTATCATTGAGGAGCACCCTCGTGGGGTGTCCCTCGTGTATCGTGCAAAGCCGGAGCGCATAGCGCTCCATGTATCGCGTGATGTTAACTTTGACAGGCATGAGTCCTGCAAGGTTATTCATTGCTCCGACTGGCGTGGTGCGGAAGCATCCACTGATCCATCAGGCCGCTCGGGATTGCGCAGTTTGCATCTCCGATGCAATCCACTTGATCCCTTTCCATCCTGGTTTCCACCAGAGCTGTGCTCCATAACACATGAGAGGAATCACATGTGCAATGTAGAGTTGTCTTTTGAGCGCAGGGGTGAAGCCCCGCACTGAATTTCCCAGCATGGCCATAGAACTGACCGTGCTGGCGGCTTTGCATGCATAGAATTTCACATGAGTCTTGAAGCTCAGTTTCAGGTCTAACCAGAAGCCGAGGTATCGCATGCTTGAGGATGGGATGACTTCCGTCTCCTGTCCTCCTAATTGGATTCTGGCTGATGGGCCAAAGGGCCTATCTAGATGCCAGGGTTTCCTCTTCTTCCAGAAATGCATCATTTCTAGCTTGTCTGCCTCAGCGCCCAATCCTAGGCGCGTGAGATCGTTCATTAGCTGATGGAAAATGAACTGGAGCATTTCCACGTTCATCTCTATCTGTGATTTGGGCGATATGGAGAACCCCTTGGGGATCGCTACCATAATGCCTCCATTGTCTACAAAGAATTGTAGTGTAGCATTACCCGGCATGCATTCGCCCACCGGGTATAATTTGTGTAGGACTGGAGCTATGTATAACCCTGATCCTACCGGTGACAAAGCAGAGCCCTGTCCCAATCCGAGAGGTACCTTGGTTCGGCCTGTGAGTTTCCCATTGAACAGGTATCGTGTGAACCTGCCCGTGAGATAATCGGCAAAGAAATTGCAGAGGTCATCTGCAAATCCTTGTTTGCGCATGATGGCAACCAGCATCGCGTGGTTGACAAACAGATAAAACTGTGACACGTCCAATAATAGCATGGATGGCGTCAAGTCCCGGGCCCAGGCTTCGTGCACAAAGTGCACGACTTGCATGCCGGCATCAGCAGTACTATGTTGTATAGTGCCGCTGTACTGGCACGGATGGAATACGCCGGCTTTCTCGCTGTCGAATTGCATGCGCTTGGCTAAGATCTTCTCAAAAAGCTTGCCGAATACGCTTAATAGGCATATCGGACGGTATGCCTTAGCTTTGGTGTAATCCGGCTTGTTAGGATTAGGGATTACTACTGTTACTGAACGCTTGAATGTGTCCGGAAACTTGGGCAATTTAATGCACACGTTGAAGTATGCCTTAAAGAAGTCATATACATGTGGGCCCCAGTGTGTGTTACCATTTTTGCCATATTCCACCATATGGAAAATGCACTTAGCCCATTCCCAATTGGTGTGGTCTTCTCCGCCAACAGAGGTGTTACTCATGTCAGCAAGGTTTTCGGAGATTTTCTCAGTGGATATCTCGGGGAAGGTCCGCTTTTCAAATTGGCGGAATTCCTCTATGATGGACTCATCAACCGGTTTAGGAACCGATGGTGTGAACTGTTCACGGAATTCTTCCTGTAGCTCCTGTTCAGAGGAGGCGAAGGATCCATCCGCTCTTTTGATCTGCATGTTTGCAGCCTGCTTGCGAGGCCTTCCCCAGTCAACAAAACCGGAGATGAGCCTCGTATCTGCTTTCTCGAGTATTGCATCAAAAAATTTCTTTTGAGCTCGCCCTGAAGCGGCCCTCACCCATGCAAGCGCCCTTCAGCGCCTGATATCAGAGAAGTTCTGGACTTCTCAATATGCATAGCATTGTGCCGTGTTGTATCCCACAGTCATGCCCGTCATGCAAACTAATGCTCGCATCATCTTGCACTGCTTCCGTGCCTTCTTGCGCGCTACGGCAGCCATGCTGCACTCTGCATTGTTGAACTTCGACTATTTTGGGTGTTACATGACGGGATAGGACTTATCCTTACCCATTATGGACTTGTGTTCTACATTGCTACATATTACATACATTCTTTACAGACTTGATCCAGACCTGTAGCACATGATTAGTTCTAGATCTTTATGGAACATTCCACTGCTTTCCAGCATGTTCCAGCACATTCTTTTCCATGACATCATTATGACATCATGTTCTAGGACTGTCCAGATTCCCTTCCAGTCCTGTCCAGTCCTTTCCAGTACGTTCCATCCATGGTGCAATCATCGCATCATTGCTCATTGCACCATTATGATGTCATGCTGTTACGCTTACTGTACAATCATGTGATGGCTACCTCATGTGTATATATACCGGGCTGGATGCCCCTGTAATGTAACGATCTCTCCTCTCGTTCTACGCCTCTCTGAGTCTTCCCTCTCAGTAGCTGTGAGATCAGTTGTAAGTCCTCTATTCTATTGGAGTATTTGTTTGCTCCTTTGCAGTTTTGCCTTCAGCTGCACCACACCACTCCTTGTTCAACATGCATCCCACCAGGTTTTGGAATGCCCCACTTTCTTCGGTTTCGAAGAGTGGGTGTTCCACGCTTTTTCCATGATTTCGAACAATTGTTCGCCCGTGGATTGTATCTGCTCAGTGCTTTCCCATGAGGTGGGTAGGCTGGCTATTCCTTTGGCGACATCAATGCAGAATAGGGTGGATTCTTTACCGACTTGCTTAATACTGGGGCTCGGCTCAGGGGCCTGGGTCGAGCTAATTTCCCACATTAGTGGAGCGTGGTCGCTCCGGTGACGTGCACTCATGTTGACTTTGAGATGTTCAATCTCCCAGTCCGGATGGTACCACACAAGATCAAGAGTTCTCGGCGGCTGTCCTTGGGCGTTGGACCTCCACGTGGGCGGTCCATTCATTTTGTTTCTGAGGAAGAGGTGAGCTTCCATGGAAAGGTCCCACAATGCTCTCACGTTGGCCCCATGTGGGGCTCGCTCCGAGCGCTCGCGTGTTCTCCTGTCCCACGCTGGGTGATGCAGGTTGAAATTGCCGCACATTACAGAAATGTCTGTGAGTGCGTGGAGGTGGTCAAGGACATGCTCGATGGCATTTCCCTGTCTGTTATTGCTGTACACGTTGAGGACGTTTAATGGTCCCCTCGGCATTCCTATTTCGACCAGAATACAGTCCCGGTGACCCGGGAGTCTGGAATTGATGTGCGGCGAAGCGCCCTTCCAGCGTTTGTGCACGCAAGTGCATACACGAGATTTCTCTGATGCCCCAAGGCACACAAAGTTCCTGTGGCTCTGTGTCTGTTCGTACACGTCCCCATCTTTTGACTTGGAGGAAGGCACGTTCTTGATGTGCCCCCAGTGAGGTTCTTGGATACAGATGACATTGCTGTCTCTGTATCTCTCCAGTAGCTGAGTCGTGTTCTCAGCTGACTTCTGTACGTTTGCAGAAACAAATTTAATGCAGTAGTCTACTTCATCTGTTTGTACATCACAAGACTCGGGCTCAGGGACCGGAGATGGACGTAAGAACGGGGAAGGTATGTTGTTGCACAACATTTCCAGCATGGTCCGTTGATCAGGACGAAGCGGGCCGTCTTGTTGAAAGAACATGCTGTCAATGACCGACTCCCACTGATTGGGTAGGAGTGGTCCGTCTAACGCCTCGCGCCAGTCAGGTGGACGCTCAGGCGGGGTCGCAGGGGGAGGGATGGCTGATCCCCCCAGCTCAGCGTTAGCATTTGACAGTTGTGATGACATAAGGCAACATACTGTTTACACGTGGTCTTGCTGCATGGGGTCCTCGACGTCGAGGCCCTGCAGCTCCATGAGAGCGGCCGAGACTTCGGCTCCTAACTCCCATTCCTTGGCGGCACATGCTTCATCCGCCTCCTTCTTGAACTGCGCCCGGAGTTTCTTACGCTCCCTGGCAGTCCAGCTCTTTTGGGAGTCAACTGACTTGGCTTCTTTTGCATGCCGCGCCAACCACTCCTTCTCCTGGTTGTGCTTCCAGAACTTACACGAAGTCTGGGAAGCCGGCCCGTGCCCCGAAACCTTGCAGTTCGGGCAGTAATCGTGTGCCTCGGGGCATACCGCAGGGGCGGCGCCACCGGAAGCGATATGAGCTCCTTCACAGCAGAGCGCATGCTCATTGTGGAACTCCTCTGAGTGCTCTTCACTGCATCTACCGCAGTGAGCAGCAGGCTGGTTGCACCTAGTGGCCAAATGGCCCCAGTGTTACAAGGGTACTATATTCGTTGAGCGTCTCCTCCCCATTTCTTTATTGTGTTGATACCGGTTCATCCCGGTATACCTCTTCCTTATCCTCCCGAGCTCAACCCCGGATCCCCTTCGGCTCTCCGACAGCGGAAGCCCGCTCTGATACCCTATGCCCTATCCTCTCACGCTATTGTTATACGGACGCCATTCCTATTCGCCCATTTATTGTATCGTACGATACTTGGTGGCCCTCGTTCCCTCGCACTGCTTTAGTCACCGACTTATGACTGGCAGGGTCCCCATTCCCCCTCTTACTCAGCGACCATAATCTAGATGACTCATGCTTGACACAGCTGTATATATACCAGTAGGACAACAGGGAGAGCCTTCAGCTCGACCTGGTTAAATCTACATCAGATACCAGCGTCCTTTGCCCAACCACTCTGGAGAGTCCTAGCAGCCGGT
>KV429086.1:2138-90464 GCA_001632345.1 Daedalea quercina L-15889
TTTTTGAATGGTGATCTTGAAGAGGAAATCTATATGGAACAACCTGAAGGCTGGGTTGTACCAGGCAAGGAAGACCACATTTGCCTACTTCTAAAGGCTATTTATGGACTTAAGCAGGCTTCATGCCAATGGAATGCTAAGATCCATGCATCTCTCCTAGGGCTTGGTTTTATGTGCACCTATTCGGATGCCGGTGTATATGTTTATACCCGTGAGTCTGGAGATCACACCTGTGTCGTCATTTTATATGTCGATGACTTGCTGCTCTTGGGTAACTCTAAGCCCTTCATTGATTTGGTCAAAGAGCGCTTGTCAAGTGAACACCAGATGATGGATTTAGGACAAGTCCAACGATTCCTAGGTCTTAGAATACGTCGAGAGTGTTCTACACGCAAGCTCTTTGTTGACCAGGAGGACTATGTGGAAACTGTCCTTGAACGTTTTGGGATGAGCAACTGCAAAGTAGCTCAAACACCGTTGCCAGCAGGCGCAAACTTGCTGAGCAGTACTGAGACTGCTACCAAAGAGTTTAGGACGAAGTACCAGAGCATTATTGGCAGTATCATGTACGCCATGCTAGGTACTAGGCCTGATATTGCTTTTGCGGTCATGCGATTGGCCAAGTTTTCATCAAACCCATCTAAAGAGCATATGCATTTGGCATTCTATGTTCTGCACTACTTGCAAGGAACTAAGAGTTTTGCGCTCTGTTATGATGGTGGCAGTAATTCTGGTCTGATTGCCTACTCAGACTCAGATTGGGCCAAAGACCGCGATGATAGGCATTCAACAAGCGGCTTCATCTTTATGATGGCCAATTGTGTTATTTCATGGGCGTCGAGACGTCAGCCGACTGTTTCTCTGTCTTCAACTGAAGCAGAATATAAAGCTGCCTCAGACACTTGTCGTCAGATGGCTTAGCTTCGTCATTTCGGCAAGGAGCTTGGAGACAATATGTCTAGTCCTACTCCTCTTTGTTTAGACAACCACGGAAGCATCTTCCTTTCGGTGAATCCTGTTGTGGACCGCCGAACCAAGCATATAGAGATCAGGTATCACTATATACGCGAGTTCTACGAGCGTGGTGAAACTGAGATCTACTACGTCGCTAGCGAAGACCAGCTTGCTGACTGTTTGACTAAGAACATTCCTCTCAATGCAATCGAGAAGTTCAGGTCATCCTCTGGCATGTTTGTAGCATCTTGAACAAGTGGGAGTGTTGAACTTCGACTATTTCAGGTGTTACATAACAGGATAGGACTTATCCTTACCTGTTATGGACTTGTGTTCTACGTTGCTACATATTACATACATTCTTTACGGACTTGATCCAGACCTGTAGCACATGATTAGTTCTAGATCCTTATGGAACATTCCACCGCTTTCCAGCATGTTCCAGCACATTCCTTTCCATGACATCATTATGACATCATGTTCCAGGACTGTCCAGATTCCCTTGTTGAACAAGGAGTGGTGTGGCGCAGCTGAAGGCAAAACTGCAAAGGAGCAAACAAATACTCCAATAGAATAGAGGACTTACAACTGATCTCTTAGACTGCTGAGAGGGAAGACTCAGGAGGTGTAGAATGAGAGGAGAGATTGTTACATTACAGGGGCATCCAGCCCGGTATATATACACATGAGGGAACCATCACATGATTGTACAGTAAGCGTAACAGCATGACATCGTAATGGTGCAATGAGCAATGATGCGATAATTGCACCATGGATGGAACGTACTGGAAAGGACTGGACAGGACTGGAAGGGAATCTGGACAGTCCTAGAACATGATGTCATAATGATGTCATGGAAAAGAATGTGCTGGAACATGTTGGAAAGCACTGGAAAGCGCTGGAATGTTCCATAAAGATCTAGAACTAATCATGTGCTACAGGTCTGGATCAAGTCCGTAAAGAATGTATGTAATATGTAGCAACGTAGAACACAAGTCCATAACAGGTAAGGATAAGTCCTATCCTGCCATGTAACACCCAAAATAGTCGAAGTTCAACATCCCTTCCGGTCCTGTCCAGTCCTTTCCAGTACGTTCCATCCATGGTGCAATTATCGCATCATCGCTCATTGCACCATTACAATGTCATACTGCTACGCTTACTATACGATCATGTGATGGCTCTCTCATGTGTATATATACCGGGCTGGATGCCCCTGTAATGTAACAATCTCTCCTCTCGTTCTACGCCTCTCTGAGTCTTCCCTCTCAGTAGCTTTGAGATCTATTGTAAGTCCTCTATTCTATTGGAGTATTTGTTTGCTCCTTTGCAGTTTTGCCTTCAGCTGCGCCACACCACTCCTTGTTCAACAAGTCAGTTGGGTGCAGAATGATCTTGTTCCCTGACTTCAGTGTGGCATACCAGGACGAGGCCGTCCGGCCCTTGCTCTTGATCATTTATGATGGCTAATAGTAGTATCCATTGGTGTCGATCTTGTATAGCATCTTGAAGTGGCGAACTCATAGGGTGTTTGGGTTATTCTGGTTCATTGGTTTGGTAGTGCAACATGGTGCTTATTGGAATCCATTACGTGAGCTTGTGATCGTTGTTTCGCATCTTGCTTAGCCTTAGTATATTCAAATTGAGTTGTTCTCTTGCTTTATCATTCTGGAAATGGTATTTTGTTTCGCAGACAACTTGAGTAGCTTCCATCAATGACAGCGACAACACACATCGTATGAGCCTTGCCTAGTAGTAAACATTGATCCGTCTAAATTCTAAGATCGTCCGCGACCCAGTCGCAATAAAAGTGAGTACGTTCGTGGCACCCTGCATTCCACTTCTGTTTGTACCCAGATACGAATTCACAAGGTAATGTATACTGTACCCTGAAAATAACAACAAGTGTACATCACACTCACAGATAAGTCACATCATGTCATACGTAAGTCACTGTCGTCAATACATACACACGCCTACGAATCCAGGTCATCGTACTACTTACTGCACTATGACATTGTTCATATTGAGCAATTCTCGGCTGTGTGACTCTGTCGTCCTAACGTACTAGAGGGGATCCGGAATGTCCAGTTTCTCGCACAGGAATGCGACACATTCTACGTTCAATGCTGACCATTTACCTCACTGCTCCTCTGCAATAGCAAGCACCGACCGATACTATAGTCTGCTGCTCTTCTAGGGGCCAGCGGGTGCCTCTGTTAGGGCTTGTCGCCTTTCTCGAGCCGATTGGTTGGGAAGGAGATCACTCGGTGCAAAATAGTCGTCTGTGGACATCGGACGAGTTCTGAGCTTGTCACGCAGACGCATGAGTGCCTTGCCTAGCTCGTTTCTCCCCAAATCATCCCGGCCGCATCCCCAGAACGAGTCGACCTACAATGGAAGCTGTTAGAATCCCACGGCGATTGATGCAATGACAGTCGAGCTCCATTCGTACCGGGCTATCCTCGATGAGCTCTCTATTCCCAGTTTTAAGGAGCATGTCTCGCAGCAACGGATGCTGGGTGAACTTTGCCTCGAGAACCCCATCCATCACACGTATATTGACGCTGAGCCAATCCGAGCGCTGCAGCCTGCGCACGCGGCGAGCTTCTTCGAGCGCAGCGCGGGAGCTAGGGAGCTGACGAATACGCTCCGCTATATCTGGTCGATTGAGCATGAATTTGTGTGCCTGGAACACTGAATTGGATATGTGAAACGGTCATTACACTGGTATTACAATCAGCGGTAGGGGACGCACGGTGCTCTGCGGTTGGATACGTGCGATCATTCCAGTTTATAGCGTATGGCGCGAAGTTTGTGAACCTGCCAAAAACAAGCAAAAATGAAAATACGTTTCTCTATGCACACCGCACGAGCACAGACAGAACTACGTACTCAAAGTATGGTTCATCACGATTATAGAAACGAATTTGAGTCGTCGCCGTCGTTTGCGCAAAGAGTCTTGACCAGACTCTACTCAACAAAGTGTGCGCACAAGCATAGAGCGCCATCAGCTTGCCCGCGAGGTAGCCGTACCATGTTCCATTGCCTGACTCATGTGGGGTTTCTCCGTGGTCAAGCTCATTTGAATCTTCGCCTCCAGCTCCCAGTACATTACGGTACTTGAGATCGTTGGAGTCTGTGGATGGCACTCTTCGGTAGAGGGGGCTATTCGTGGTCATGACGGCTTTCGTGGCGAAAATGAATTGCAAGGAAAGAAGACGTTAAGAAAGACGGGCTCACCGTGCGCAAGGCGATTGTGTGCACGTGAAAAGTGGTAGCAGCTGATCCCACTGGCAGCGTCGGACCCCTGCACTGCGTGCGGTCGTGAACACGATGCTGGTACCGCACTATGAGGCGTGATCATGATTGCCGTTCATTGAACTCAATGACTACATGCACCGCATGGGAAATTTATAAGGTTGTGTGATTGGGTGACATTCAAGTTCGTCGGTATCGACTGATTAACGATCCCATGTCGAGGTTTACATACCTACGAAGTCGCCGTGCTGAGTCTACGGTGCCCTCCACAACGATCCGCCCGAGTCGCCGCACACTTCACTCGGAACATTGAACCTTAGTAAGCTACTAGTTGCTGAAAGGAATGAAACTGGACACACGCCCTGCAGAGCCTTCAAGTCGGGTTTCCGTAAAGTCGAGGACTGCTGAGCCTGGTAGGAGGATACACTAGTAGTGAAGGTAGTACGGCCCGTCACGGTGGACGTCGCCAGGAGATACTCCGGTGTGAATACACGATTCATTGCCAAGTAGTACTAGTGCTCAGAACTTGGATACTCAAGCGTTCAAGTCGAGTGCAATTACAGCCGTCCACGTCCTGGCCCGTCCAACGACGTTTCAACGTTTCAAATTTCAACCCTTGACGGCGGACGCTGACCGCACTGTTATTACGCCCACATGTATTCACCAGTAGTACGCAAGTAGTACGGGCTATAACCTTGTGAATTTAAAAAAAACCGACAGCTTGGTTACGCTATTTATTTACGTAATGACTGTAACCCATAGACCTTACCTTGCCCAGATCGCGGTCATCGCCGCCTGCCACTGGCAGCAACTTGGCTAGTTCTGCGACCCCTCCTCATTTTGCTCCACACTGTAAAGTTCAATATTGCTAATAGCATTCAAACCTCATGCTCAAAGCCTGCTCACAATGCCTCACGGCTGCAGTTGTCTCGTTAGTAGTACCCTGCTATACCCGTACGCAGTGGCATACTAGAAGCCTGAGGTGGATGGTAGCGGCGCGGCCTTCGTAACAGGCTAGACCAGATAACAACATCCTATGAGGGTGATGATGCTCTCAAATGATCCGTGAGGGCACGCCCCCTTTGAACCACACAGGTATGTGATAGGCAGAAGACGAACATGAACTTCATGCTCTATGATCTGTATGGTCACTCGCAGGTCTACCTACATTTAAAGGTCCTTCTCATGCTTTACTCGCTACGAGGCCGCACTCCATTAGCCCATCTGTTACTGACACTCCAGGATGGTTATACTTATTCAAGGATCCCAAAACACGACATGTTGCTATCCTGGCTGCCAGAAAGGTGTCTGGCAGAATCCGGATGGCTCATACTCCGCCTTCTGTTCCAAGAAGCACAGGGATGCTATGACGGTGCAGCAGCAACCTTGGAACGGACTCAACGCTGGCGGGACTAAGCTATGCAAGGTATGTAGTCCCTCGATTTCACTGCAAATGCTCGATACTCGCTTCATCACAAACGAACAGAACTGTCGGTCACGACCGGGCTTCGTTGAAGGTAGTCGTGGTTAGCGTATTTTGGCACCATTCATGTCGATCTCTCCTGAGTTGTGCTCATATGATAGTGCACGATTTCTGTGGCATGCGGTGCCGTATTGCCTACCAGTCGGGTGGAAACCAAGCAACTGGGGGCCAGGTGACGGAGCTCTGCCTCCTGTATGCGTCTCATCACTGACTCGACCGCTACCGTATGCTTACGTTTCTGTGCTTAGTTGTGGACTGCGGCCCAAAGTTGTAATTAAGGGGAAGCTAAGCGACTTCTGCTCAAATACGTGCAAAGAAGACACGTTTAAGTCAGGTAGATCTCCTGTCATCGTTGTCGATTGCTTCATCGTATTGATGTCCGGTTGTAGCTCCTCTCATCTTGAGTATTGGAGAAGAGATGGCTTCCTTTAAGGATGGTAAACCTATTTGCTATCATTCAAAAATCTTCCAGTGACATCATTTCGTAGTGTCGAAGCAGTTCTTAGATTCGTGGAAGCATAAGAAAGCGCTGCCTTCCGTAGTCAAGGCTAGTGTGTGCCTCGCATTCGTGGATGTTCACTGATGCAGGACTCTTGCATTAGATTTGGAAGATATACTGCAATAAGAGTCACACGGACAATTTCTTTTCGTACAAGGGCGCCATCGAGCGCAAAATTGGCCAGACAGGGGGCAATAGCAGGCGGCGGTGGCACGGAACTAGCCGCACTTGCACCATAGGCGACAGCGAAGACCAGACGAACCTATGCCAGGATGTTGCCTGTTCACTCTGCAGGATCATTGAAGTTTGTCACGCCACTGAGCACTCTTCGCATCTCCCGCTAACGCAGATCGTATCGCATCAGACATCCTTCGATATCAACAAATAATGGTGGTCGTGGATATGGCTTGTTCACGAAGTGGGTCGGTTCGGCACCGGTATATATATCTCTGCGACATCGTCGAAGTCCGACGACTACGTGAAAGAGAGCGGTGGATCGCAATGCAAAGCGATGCTACTCAACGACGTCGTTATGGGGCAGCCAATCAAGTTGTCGGCGAACAACTCGGCCCTCACCGAGGTAAGCACTACATGGTCCTGCGTTTTCTGTGTTCTGAGACGGCGTGGTTCCTAGCCGCCTGCTGGATACGACTCTGTGGTTGGAGAGCCGGGCGGAGACCTGAACTACGACGAGGCTGTTGGTGAGCATCCCCTTGTTATGAACCAGTTTGTTGCCATTGACAATGATATGCATATTGACTAGTCTATAAGGTGAGTCCAAGAGAATGTACATGCTTGACCGCTACTCTAACGCTCGTCTCGGACACCATACGCAGAACGAAGCCATCCGGCCGCTGTTTCTCATTATATACAAACCGGGCATTATTGGCGACTGTACGATATGCTGAGATTCATCCAAGGGTTATTCGCTGAGCAGAACGAGTAATAGGATGACTGACGGGACCCAAGCTCTATCGAACGCTTTCGCGGGATACAGGACGAAATTATATATTCTGTCTATTCTGTGGGCTATATCATCAGTCCTCGCGTATATACAGGGCTTCCAATCTCCTGGCGTGAAAACGATATACTTAATATGTGATTTTAAATACGGCAAGTAGCGTTACTATGTCAGTGCCTGCACACACTTGTCCAGTGGTAGTACATACGCCGGGTACCTCAAGATACATCCTTATGACTAGTGCTTCGGACGACATTGCGAACATCATGAGAGTGCGTATCGCCTAGTATGTACCATGTTACCGGGGCTGCTCTTTCAACAGATAAGTAATGATCGCACCGTGCGATTCAAGCTCGTACAGTGGTGAGGATTATACCCATACAAGATGTACAGACTACTTCGAATTCTATATACTACGCTACATACACTCCATACCGTCTACAGTCGCTTCCAGCCGTCGCCCGTAGGCCACTTAAGCTCGTCCCTCTCCACCCCAACACTTCTCCTCGATGGGCTCTCCGTGCCACCCTCTCCTTCTGCATCACCCATCCTCAGCCTCCTCAACCGCTGGCTCCACTCTGGCTCCACTCCGCCAGGCGCGGCGACCGAATCGCCTGTGATGTCCTGTCCAACGGAGCTCTCGCCATCGCCAACAGCTTCGTCCTCGCTGTCGATGAGCCGCTCCTCGCCCTCCTGCACGCCCCACCTGCCTCCCAGCCCACTGAGGCCCGGGCGCGCATGCGAGTGCTGGACGAACCCGCGCGGGTTGAAAGCCGCCTCCGCCTTGTACCGTGCGCTGTCGAGGCGGGGCGCAGCCTTCTGGCCGAACGTGGTGAGTGTCTTCTGCAGGTTTGCGATCGGCTCGGGGAGCGCCTCACCCGCGCGGGGCCGCGCGATGCCTGAGAGCGACTGGTGCCTGCTGAGCGTACTCACGCTCTGGAACGCCGGCTTCGACGGGCTCGCGAACGGCGAGTCGACGGGCGACGGCGAGCCCGACGAGATCGGTGCGAGCTGCACACTCTCGGGACGCCTCCGCCGGAGCGGCGGGAGCGGCGGCGGCGAGGCGTGGTGCATGCTTTTGCTGCGGTACATTCGCGGGAACTCGCCCGTCGCCGCGGGCGAGCTCGGAACGCTGCGCTCGCCGTCGACGCCCGCGAGGGAAGGCTTGCGGTCAGGGTGCGTCGGGGGCGGCTCCGCGGGGAGGTCGGCAAGCGGTCGTGGTGGAGTACGGGTCGGCGAGGTGCTCACGGATACGGGGGGCGAAATGACGTTCCGAGCGCGGGACAGTGAGCTCGGGATGCTCGCACGAGCGACGGACTCGAGAGAGCGCGTCGTCGCGCCCGAGATGGTTGATGCTGACGGGCTAAGCCTCCTGCGAGGCGGGAGCGTCGGCGCCGCCCGTTCCCGAGGACGTTCCCGAGGGCGTTCTCTAGCACCGGAACCGGACGAGCCCGAGGAGGACTGTGCAGCGGGATCCTTCGTCGGGCTGATGCTCCGCATGCGTCGCCCACCGTTAGCGTATGACGCCGACGGATTGCTGCTCTTGAGCACCTCCCAGACGCGCTCCTGCTCAAGCCGCTGCTCGGCCTTCTTGAGACTCTGCGCGACACGTGTCGCCTGGAGGCTCTGCTGGATGAGCACATTTGGGTTGGCAGTGTTGGCGGAGATGGTTTCGGGCATCCTGGCGAGCGACAAGTGTCGCGGCGGCAGAACGGGCATGACGGGTATGGTCGGCTTGCGCGGGGGAAGGGGCGGCGTGCGCCCCTCGCTCCGTGCACGCGCGCTGGGGTTTGGCGGGCGCTCGCGTTCGGCCAACGCAGACGGACGGTGGCCCTCTTCGGAGCCGCGCCGTGCAAGAAATGGGTTGGTGGACGGCTTTGGGGGTACCACCGGCGGAAGTGGCGCGGACTTGGAAGGAACCATAGGTGGAGGTTTCGAGGCTACGTCGGCGGTACTGAAGGGGTTCTTGTCTGGCGAAGGCGGGTCGTAACCTGTACGAGGTTGCTGGTCCATGGATGGCCGAGTAGGTGGGGATGGCTGCAGATCAGGATGTGCTGTGCATATCACGTCAGCGGAAGAGTACAAAGCGTCGCATGAAGGGATGAACAAAGAGTTGCGATGTCCGAATGCCCCATGTGCCACAAGGAGGACTATGTACGGATCTTGTGCGGAAAACCCCATGATGACGCCCCATCATAACGAGACCTGCCTCTAATATGCAGCGCGGCTGCGAACCCTCTCATCTCTGTACCGCCACGACGGCGACATAGCGAAGTTGACTGACGCGTGTGACACATACCTTGTACGAACACAAGGCCCCTATCGACGTCTCTCCCATCAAGCGCATGATGAACAAGTCGCAGGACAGCGAACAGCTGGCCGCCGGTGAGCATGTCCGCGGGTGCAAGGTTCGGGCAGAATAGGCGGAGGATCTGCAATAACCGTCCAGAGTCGTGAGAGCGGCAGGCAGCACGTTCACGAGCACACGCACCGAGTCAATCACTCCGGGTGCGAGAGTAGAGTAGCGGCCTCGCAGCCAGGCCCTTGCCTCGCGGACGCCGATGTTCATGTTCTCGTGGAATGCATCGCCGGGTTTTGTATCATGTTCGTCGTCCTCTGCCAAGTCGCGTAGGCAGGCGATGTACACGGCGTATTCGGCATCGTTAAGTGCGGAAGAATGGAGCGTAAGAGGACGCATGCAAGCCTGATTCGTTTCGTGGACACTACGTGAATGGTCGTGGATGAGAGAGGTGAACAGAGGATGGGGCGGCCGCGAGGCAAGACGCGCCCGCTGCGCGCGGTTGCCGAAGCTCAGGCGGCGCCAGCCTTGACCCAGTCAGTCGTCGACGCTTCCATCCCCAGTCGCCATCGGGCTTGGGTAATTTGGCTGTTCTCTTCTATGGCCCATTTTCACCTCGAGCTCCATTCATCAAAGCGACGGAAAATAATGATAATGACCGCAATGGACCACCGCACCCCAGTACCGGGTTGTAGCCGGCAGGAGGCCCGTGTTTCAATTGAGCATAAGTACCTGCCAGTGCCGCACTACTTATCAGTGCGTCATGCCGCGCGTGTTCAAATCTGCTTGCACACGACCATCGACAAACCACTGTTAGTGTTGTTCTAGGGCCGGGTCAGTTACCGAATATCCGTGTTTCTCAGCAATGACTCGGACGCGCGCCCCATAGCTCGATTGTGCTTAGACAGACTTCAGCATGGGTGTTAGTGCGCGGCAACAGCGAAACATATGCGGAAGGTATATGTGTAAGTGATGACCCAGCTGGCAGTTTCAGTACGTCTGATCAAGTACCATAAAGTAGGGCAGGCCTGCGGCTGATAAGAATTTCGTGGCCTGTGATCATACATGTACATGCGCATGAGACCATAGCATGAGAACAGCTAAAGAGGCCATGGGATACTCAAGCGCTGGGAGTTCCCTCCTCTTGTCGTACCTTCGTTCTTGCCTTCTGACCTGCATAGCAGCGTTCAGCTCAGATAAATACTTACTAAGCTCGCGTACCGACGAGGACTGGATATCTGAGTCGCGGCATCAAAAACCATGCCATGCGAGGTCCCAGAACAGCATATACCTACCGTGGACGACGAGTTCAGGCTTGGGGATTTTTCTATCGATGAGTACAAGCCTATCAAGGTGGTCTGTATAGGGGCTGGGTTCAGTGGGATCATCGCAGGCATCAGGTCAGTGAACTCGTCTCCAGAATATGCATCTCTTCGTAACGTTGTTCCTATAAGATTCCCCCAGCGCATCCCAAACGTCCAAGTCACGATATATGACAAGAACGCGGGCATAGGCGGGACATGGTTCTCTAATAAATACCCGTGCGTTTCACGTCTCTGGTTTACATAACGCGTTGTCATTCGAGCGATGTATGAAGCGGCCTAGCATGTGATATCCCTGCTCACTGTGTATGTCCCCCGAGCTTGACCTAAGAATCGATTCAAAACACGGTGCTGACGAAATAACCAGTACCAGCTCACCTTCGAGCCAAAGGTGCGCCCCACGCCAAATTACGTTCACAATACCGATTGCGCCGCCACAAACAGACCGACTGGTCGGCCTTCTATGCCCCAGGACCCGAGATCCGGTCTTACCTGCAGTCCGTTGTAGACAAGTACAAGCTCATGCGTTACATCAAGCTGCAACACCGCGTCGTGCACGCGCTCTACGACGAGCCCTCAGGCAAATGGCACCTCCGGATCAGGCGGCGTCTCAATCTTGATGCCCAGCCTCCCTCTGCACCCCCGCCCAACACTGCGTCGCCGTCTTCCGACACTGAGGAGGGTTATGAGGAATTCGAGGACACCGCGGATATACTATTCACCGGAGTGGGCAGCTTGAGTAGATGGAAGTGGCCCGAGATCGACGGGCTAAAAGCATTTGAGGGCAAGCTGTTCCACACGGCCGACTTCGAGGTCGGGGATGGGAACAAGACGTGGCAGGAAGCTACTCACAATTGGAGAGACAAGCGCATTGGCGTAATCGGTGTAGTGAGTGGCTCGTCTGGTCCGAAAGACGAGATTTGACTGACGAGTGCTGGTGTTGGTGCGTACGCGCAGGGTTCGAGCGCGATACAGATCGTCCCTGCGCTCCAGCCGAGGGTTCAGAAGATTGTGAATTTCGTGCGTGGTAGGACCTGGATTTCGACGCCCTTTTCAGGCGCGAAGATGGCGGAGCTCATGGAGCGAGACCCTGAGGCTGAGAACTGCAAGTCTTCTATCTCCTATCCGCACTAAGCACACTGACTAATTTGGGGGAAACTAACTCCCAGATGTGTTCACGGAGGCGGACAAGGAACGGTTCAAAGATACGACGTACTACAAGCAGTTCAGACACGAACTGGAATCGGATCTGAATGTGAGACCGCTCCCTCTGTCTCTCATCAGCCCTGATCGCCATCTCCACTCACTTCGTATTCAAGAGTGTACACCCATCGACGATCAAAGACAGCTCCGCTCAGCGAGCCGGACGCGCAGCGTTCCATGCACATATGATCAAGAAGCTCGTGAAGAAGCCGTGGATTGCTGACTTTTGTACGTCCAATGTTATCATACCTTGCTGTCCGGCGACTAGACCCGAGTGTAGTGATACCGGAGTTCGGCGTTGCGTGTAGGCGATTGACTGCAGGACCTGGGTACTTGGAGGCGCTCTGCGCAGACAACGTACGTCCTAATCAGCCCGCACTCGGCTACTGTCTACCATACATATTCAACAGGTCGACTTTCAACCCACCCACATCAATCGTATCACCAGTACTGGCATTGAGCTGGTCGATGGCACACATGAACCGCTCGATATCATCATATGCGCGACTGGCTATGACTACTCCTTCCAGCTCGACTTCCCGGTGGTCGGCCGCAATGGGGTCACGATTCAGGAGAAGTGGTCCCCGCACCCTTCGACGTACCTCGCCGTCTGCGCAGATGGCTTTCCGAACTGGTTCATGAGCCTTGGACCGAACAGCGGCGTCGGGAGCGGCTCGCTACTCGTGCTGATCGAGCGCCAAGTTGAATACGTGGCAGCGGCGGCGAGGAAGATGCAGCGCGAGAGGTTGAAGAGCATCGAAGTCAAGAAGGAGGCCGTGGAGGACTTCGATGAGTATTTGGAGGTCAGTGCTATACCGTGTCAGATTGCTAAATAACATCGACCTAACGCATTTTCTCCTCCAGCACTACTTCCCCAACACAGTGTATAGCGAGAAATGCAGGTCGTGGTACAAAATGGGAAAGGAAGAGGGCCGTGTCGTCGCTCTATGGCCAGGTACGCCCTGCTCTAGCCTTATACACCGAGCTGTTAAGCAAGCCTTCGCAGGGTCATGCCTTCACGCTGTACGGGCTCTTGAATATCCTCGTTGGGAGGACTTCCAATATGAGTTGCCGGACGGCATCAAGAACCGTATGCACTGGCTGGGTGACGGGCAGACATATAACGAGAAGACTATGACTGGCGATAGTGAGTCTGACGCTTTTCCTGTCGCCCACGTGCTGACGAATATTCAATCTCCCATCAGGAGCATGGTACTTGAATGATGATCAACTCGATATGCCGCCAGGTGCGTACTCTACCTTGCAATTGAATGCGAGTGCCCACGCCTATTTCAGTACCCGCTGAGTAGCTTGTATGATACCCATTGCGACTGTAACATCGGGCTGCATAAGTCACTGGTGTCTTTTCTTGGATGAAGTGTGCATTGCTATGGGTCATAGTAATCGGTGTTTGGGATCATTTGACCACCACGTAGATGATCTCTGCCAAGGTAACAACAGTTATGCGATCAGTGCTCAAACCATTGCAAGTGCGCCGCACTCGTGAATATCACCCGATAGTTCCTATCTTCCCATTCTACCCCAGGACAATGTCGACTCAATGTCTCCTGGTACACCACCGGGGGAGAATGATGCTGATTCACCGCATGGACCATTTTCTGAGGAACAAGCATCAGGAAGTTGCTAGTCGCAGGGTACAGCTCGCTCACGTAGGCGGGATGTTCGGGTACTTCGAACCAGGCGGGACAAAAACGGAGTAGAAGGAGCAGAAGGGTAATTCCTGTGCGCCGATGACCTGGGCAGACCATAATCTGAATCTCGCGAGCAGATGACCACACAGTGGCGTACGACAATCAGCAGCATTTCATGAGAATATAGTTGTCTTACCTCACCGTTATTATGCGCCGGGTCTACATAATCTACTAGTACTGCACAAACTCTGGTCTCGGGAGACGTGCCTTTGTTTTGGACAGACTGTCACGAAGGCGGCGGAAGTTACTTATTAGTAGCGACCGCGCAATACAACGGTAACGGAGGTGAGCATTCTGACATGGCAGACGCGCCATCGTCGTTCGGAGGCTTTACGCCACTTGTCACAATTCACGTGTTCGTGACAAATGGTGGTATGGGTGACATTGACATGTTCTGAAGTCCAGAACAGTGCGGAACGCGAGAAAACCGCCACCACCATAATAGAGCTGAAAAATGACTGGAAGTCTATTCACAACTCTGCAACAGTAAATTGTAATTGAATATAACTGACGAGGTGATGAACTATTTAGAACTCTGCATTCTGCCATAACACAGGCACTATTTACTGTAGCCAAGCAACTCGTAGTTCTAGTCCGGATTTGCAGGCACTGACATCTACTACATACTGATCAAACATAGCCCACACGACACGTACACCTCCGCCTGTTTGGAGATATCAGGAAAATGGCCTGAAGGCAGTAACTGGCCACACCTATGATGATATAGTCGAAGCCTTGGCACTGATGTCCTTTAGCATGCTGCGATGGGGTTGTGGGTAAGCAAGACGGGACGGAGCCGTACGCACTAGGGAGCTACTACCATGGTCAGGATTTATGGTCAGGATTTATGAGCTCCAAGTGCAGGGCGAGTCGGAAAAAGGGAAGGGAGTACATAGGACACGTCGCTCTCTGATCAATGAACCATACCTAGACATTTGTACCCTAGAACTTGAAGAAGCAACAGCTTAAACAAGGACACCGTGCAGCTCTCGGCGGCGAGCGGTGAGCCCAGGATACCTTTTCAAGTGAGAGGGAAACATTTCGAGATCCGACGCAGTCGAAACTAGTAATGTGCCTGAACTACGACGGGTAGAGAGGAAAAAGGAGCACACCATGTGTGTTGTCACCTGAAATGTTGCGAGCCTCGCGCTTGTATTGGTAGCTGCCAGTCGATTGACTTGGTGGGAAACGTGTGATATTGCATCCGTCGTGCATTACTGAGACAGCTAGATCGAAGTCAAAGTCAGCTCATCTAGACCTAACAGCATATTGCGAGCGTGGGGCTCATAACACACCGGTATCCAACGCAGCAGAGGACGTTACATGGTTCTCAGGTATTATCAGTGGTCGAACATATCACTGTCCATTGCATGATGTACACTGGTACGTCGGTCAGGGGTATTTGCAGAGAATGTAGAAAGCATACTTCGCTGATAACCGTGCAACGGGCTACCAGCACTTCCCATAATTCGCAGAAAGAATCGCCTTTCCATAACACTTACCGCGAGAACACTAACCTCTAACCCTTCTGACCTCGTATCTAACCTTATCACCTTCTCTGGCGAGGATGACGACGCGGCCCGTGCCCTCCTCCCAGTGGTCCAACCTCCGCAGCTTCTGGCACTTCCCGGCCAACGCCGCTGCGACCTCCTCATTCTTGCGCATGCGGCTCCGGTCGGACGGCGTGAGAGGCAGGCGCGAGCGCTCGGACGGCGCGAGGGGGATCGTCGCGCCGCCGTGCGGGCCCGAGGACGAGTTGTGCGGCGCGAACGCAGCGGACGGCGGCACAAGCGCGGACGGCGCGACCTCGTAGAAGAAGCGCACGCCGTGGAACGTCGCGAGCTGCGGGAAGTGTGCGAGCGCGCCCGCCCACTCGGTGAAGTTCGTCGCGATCGCCGGCGCGGGCCGCCCGGCCCTGTCCACGCCCATCGCGGTGCCTGCCACACCGTGCGCGTCGACCCGCCTCCCGACGTCCAGCCAGGTGAGCTGAGGCGCGGCCTCCGCGAGCTTCCTCACCTCGTCGACGTCCGTATAGCTGAGCAGCTCGACGCGTTTGATCGCCTGCCCGAACGCCCGAAGGTTGGCGAGGAACGCGTCGCCGCCTGATCCAGACAACTTGAGTCCCTTGAGCGTCTCGAGCGGACGACCCAGGGGAGAGACCGGGCAGGCGAGGACAGCGTTCGCTGTCTCCCGGCTAGCCTTGAGCTCCTTCAGCTTAGGCAACGTCTCATCGGGCAGGCAAACGGCCGTCCTTCCTCCGAACGAGATATCGAGGTGAAGGACCTCTAGCTCCGAGTGCGCGGCAAGGAAGGACGCGACGGCATCCGGGCCCGCAATCGGGGAGCACCGCAGATTAGTGAGGGTCAAGGTGCGCAGGGTCGACCAGCGCGCGCAGAGCAGGAAGTCGTCTGCTGCGGGTAGGTGGAAGCCCGCCGCGCGCCTAGGCTGGTAGGCAATGCTCAACGACTCGAGGACCGGGCAGTTTGTGAGCATGCCGGAGATGCGCGTCATCTCGGGGTTCTTGGACGCGCCATAGGTATACTTGGTCGACTGCAGGCTCATCGCCTTCAAGGCAGGGAGCTAACCCGAGTCACAATCAACCAACGCTCGGAACGTCGTGATCTGTCGCCACTCACGACATATTGGCGCTTCTTGCTCTTGCTCTTGCTCTCGCTCGCCTGCTCCTCCGTCGCAGGCAGCTCGCTCGGCGCAAAGACGAGATTGTCGTTGATCTGGACGTCCTTCAGCGTCTGGCACTTTAGTAGAGTAGGCCAGATGTGGTCCATCGAGATGGGAGAATGGCTGGACGACCATACGAACGACTCGAGGGCAGTCATCCGCGTGAGCGCGGAAGAGAGGATGCGCTCCTGCTTGCCGTGCATGCTCAGCTCATCGTCACTCGACTCGAGGTCCGTGTCAGTCGCGAGGATGTCGGAGGGGACGGACTCGGGCTCCGCGCCGCGCTCGTCCATGATCTCGAGCCGGCGTACATTGCGCGCGAGGCCGCGATGCACGGCAAGGTGATTCCACACCGCGATCCTGCTGACCTTGCAGCGCACGACGCGGTACTCGTAGTGCCTAGGGAAGATGATGCCGTGCAACCGCTTGCACGCGAGCGCGAGGCTCAGCAGGTCGCGCTTCGCGTCGAGGTGGAAAACGATCGCGTCGAGGATCTCCGTCGGCTGGCGCGTGAGCGTCCGCTTCTGCGGGGCCAGCCCGACGAAGGGCTCGACGATGGTGAGGAGGTGCAGCGAGAGCCGGTGCTCCTCCGGCGTGAGCTTGTGCGCGCACCCGCCGATGCGCGCGGGCAGCGACGCGAGCAGCGTGCGGAGGACGTTGAGCGCCGCGAACGGGTCCGTGCGGTCATACGACGACGGGTTCGTGTCCAGCGACGGCAGGTTCGCCTTCCGCGCGCGGCCCTTGCCAGCGAAGGACGGGCCTTGCGCCTTGACCAGCATCGGGCGCGCCGCGACGGTCGCCATGGTTGACTGCAGGATAGGGCACCGCTATCGCGCCTGCGAGCTCGTCGAGCTCGGGCCCGGCATGCGTGGACTGACTAGGACTCATTGACAGGACAGGATGCGCACATCTCCGCGAAGGACGCTTTGGCGATTACTGTGTGATGGGAGACCGCGCCATGGTCCCAGGTCCCACAGGCGGGACCATGGTGCGGTCTCCCATCAGGCCCCGGCTCGCTCACGAATGCATCCGCTTTTTGACTTTTAAATAGGATAAGTAGTGCTAGTGACCAGATGACATGGACACTCCGGAACTCATCTCAAAAGCGACATGTGCATGCTGAACCCGAGACGATGTATTCAGTGGAGAGCAAGATGAGTGTATCACAGCAAACGCAGAGCTAGCGCAAGTAGATAACGACATAACTTCAGGATTGCATACTTCAGGTCGGTCCGATTCTGTGTCGATCGCAATCAGACGTACGGTCGGGCAAGGAAGAGAGGAAATGTCGGGGGGACGCAAAAAATAGGAAGGCATGGTCAGAAATACAAGGCGGCTGCAAGACGGGGAAGGGACGAAGCTCGACGGGGAAAAAGAGACGAAGGGGGTAACATGTAAGCGATACATGGATTCATATAACGTACGCGTGCTGTTCGGGGCTGGGAGTGTCCGGATGCGGATGTGGGTGGATGCGGGGTGTCCAGGATGCAATTTGAACTTGAATATATCTATCAAGATGCATGCGCAGATGCAGTCAACTCGGGCTCACGCCGCGAGCATACTCATCCTGCGCGCCTTCGGCACCGCGTTCTCTTTCTCCCTCTCGTCCGCGGAGCTCGACACCTCGCGCTCGCGGTTCGCGAGGGGGGTCGGCAGCCGCGAGGATACAGACGGCCGCCGGGCATGCGTCGGCGTCGGCGTGTTCTTGGCGAAGGAACTCGGCGGGCCGACGATAGATGAGCGCGAAGACGTCGACGAGGCGGACGGTATCCTTGTCGGAGTAGTCTCCTTCATGGCGACACCAGTAGTGCCAGACGCAGAGCTCGTACGAGAGATGATCGGAGGCGGGCCCATCGCGCCCTCGAGCGACCGCTTCCTGATCGTGGTCGTTGTCGTAGTTGGGCCATTCGCACGCACACTGCGCGTAAGCGCCGCCTTGGCTGTCGACGGAGTGTCCACCGCCTTGCCCTTCACCGTAGACGGTGTCTCAGCGAACCTACTCTTCATCGTGCTGCCCGTGTCCGACAACACAGAAGACGGCCTCGAGCCGCCGACGCTCGGCGTGCCGAAGATGGACGATTCGCGCCGGTGAGGGGGCACCTTCGACGGTGCAGCGGGAGTGGCGCCTGCAGTGCCGCGTACGTTCATGCGGCGCTTGACCTGCGTGATATCATCGATGTATCAGCATACCATCCTGAAGCTGTAAGCGGGGACACCCACCAATTCAAGCTCCTGCTGCTTCGAGTCCAGCGCGATGTTCAGGCCCTGGAGATCCTGCTTGTCCTGCGCCCTCTGCTTCTGCAGGTTAACAAGCCGCACCTCCTTATCCGCGCTCTCATGCTGCAGCGCGTGCACCTGCTTGCGAAGCCTCTCAATCTCGTCTTGCAGCGCTCCCGCGCGGTCGCGCAGCGTGCCGAGCTCGACGCCCGTCTCGCCCTTCTCGCGGAGGAGCGCCTCGAAGTTCGCGCGCGCCTCGACCTCGCGCGCGACGACCTCCTGGAGCGTGCGGCTCTGCTCGTTCACGATCCGCGCGTGCTCGCGCTTCATGCGCGCCACGTCCTCCTCCGCGGCGTCCTTCGCGACCTCGGCCTCCCGCACGCGCTCGCGCATCTCCTCCGCTTCCGCGTCGCGCGCCTTGAGCTGCGCCTCGAACCGCGCGGCGCGGTCTGTCGCGTATTGCCTCTCTTGGGTGAGGGCGGTGACCTGGGCGTCGCGCTCCTGGAGTGCACGCGTGAGCTCGTTCGAGTGCTCGTCCGCGGCGTGGACCTGTTCTTCGAGCTCCCTGCACTCGCGTTCAAGCTCCTCCTTGGCAACCAGGAGTTCCTGGATCTCGGCCTCCAACTCCGCCTTGCCGTTCTCGCCCTGTGCCCATTCTACCTCCATCGTGGATATCCTCTCGTTCAGCGTGTCGACCTCAGCCTTGAGCGAGTCGCGTTCGTGAGTGAGGGTGTTTATCTGCTCGCCCGCCTCCTCCGTGTGTCGCCACTGCGCCTCGAGCTCGTCCTTGAGTGTGCGGAGTTCTGAGTCGCGGCGGAGAGTCTCCTCGCGAGCATCAGTCAGGTGTGCTTGCAACGACGTCTGCTCACTGCGCAAGGCCTCATTCTCCGCTAGCAACCGGGCACGCTCCTCCGCCCAAGCACTTTCGGAGTTGCCAGACGCGTCACGCTTGGCAGGTGCAGGCAACGGCGGACCATGGTTCATGCTCATCTCGAGGTCGAGCTGCATCCTCTCCATCTCCTCCCTTGCGTCCCGGATCCCCCGCTGGAGCTCCTCTTCACTGTCCTCCTTCATCCGCAGCTCGCCCTTGACCCGCTCGAGCTCCTCCTCTCGCATGCTCATCTCCTCCCGCACCGACTCCTCGCTCCGCTCGCGCTCCTTGCACACCCGCTCCAGCTCTCCAATTTTCCTCTGCATCTCGCGGAGCGCCGCCCCACTCGCCTCGTCCATCACGCTCCGCTCGCTCGCCTCCTCTCGGCTGCGCTCCACCTCCTCGCTCAGGCCGCGCACACATTTTTCCAGCTCCGCGACGCGCCTCCGCCAGCTCTTGACGAGGCCCTTCCGGCGTTCGCACTCCTTCTCGGACTCTGCGAGGCGTTGCTGCAGGAGTGCAACTAGCTCATCCCGCGCCGTAAGGTCAGTCTCGTATTGCACGCACAACTCCGACTTGAGCGCGAGCGCCGTCTGCAACCGCCACGCATTGTCCTCCTCTCGGGACACCTTCCGAGCGTGCATAGGGTGGTCCGGTGGGGTGGGCGGTACCGTACCAGGCGTGAAGAATGTCGTCGCGTGTGCACCAAACGGGTCTTTTTCCTTCGGCCGCTCTGGTGTAGGGGGCGACGACGGCCGCGACGAATATACCTTGAGTGCAGACGTGTCGTTGATGTCAGCCTCGGGTACGCCCTTGGTCAGCCCGCTTCCGAACGAGTGAAAGACTGTGTCGCTCAGGGCACGGCTCCGATTCTTCGAGAACGAGGACCCCGGCGGTGGAGTGCTCGTTCGCGCCTCCTCAGCAGGACTCGCCAGGGAACGGAAGACCGTCTGCCCAAAGCTGAACGAATGACTCCGGTCATGCATCCCAGTCTTTGCCGGAGGTGTCGGCGGCGTCGACTCCCTTTCCTCCTCTTCGTTCGGCGCGTCTGCCTCTGAAATTTCCACTGCGCTGTCTAGGAGTGGCACCTCGCGTCCGGGAGGGATAACCGGCATCTCTACCTCCGTCGACAGGTCGAAAATGTTAGACATGTTGGGCGGAGGTACCTGGGTCAACATGCTCGGCATTCCTGGGCCGAGCATACTGGGCGTGTTCGGCGCGGTCTGGGAAAACAACTCCTGCGCGGCCGGTCTTGCTGCCTTCGCCTTGTTGAGACGCGCCGCGAAGGAAATCTCATCGGGCTCGCTGCTCGCGCTCGACACATCGGGCGTGATCACCTTGTACGCATCGCGACTGAAAAAGCGAACGCTCTGGCCCGTCGCGGGCGTGTTGCGGTCCCGTAGGATTGATCGGACGGAGCCATATCGTGCGTCAGCCGTCGGCGTGACGGGGGCCTTGGTGTCCTGCAGCGACACAGCAGAGTCTTGCGATGGCCGCGCTCCGTGTGTCGCTTCCTGGGGACGCGACCGAAGTGAACCGTAGGATACTACCTCAGCCAGAGATCCCGACTGCGAGCGCTTGTCAGACGTTGACACGGTGGACGTCGAATCTTGTGATGGATGGGGAATATGGGTTGGTTGTGGATCTTGTGGTGTGCGAGATCGGAGTGAGCTGAACTTGAAGACTTCCGAGATGGGCGTGCTCGAACGCTCGTGCGACCCGTCATGCGGCGGGCGATGGCTAGATTCTAGGGAAGAGCGGCCAAGTGAGACTTCGGACACTGTGTAAAGCGAGTGTCAGTGACTTCATCACGATAGAGTAGATTGGAGAAGGAGACTAATGACCAGGTATAATAATAGGTGAAGACCTGTACACAGTCTACTGGTGGGACGAAGCATCCGTACAGAGTAGCGGAGACTTTTCTCCCTCGAATAACCCATAACGGAAGGATCGGATCAACCAAGCCAAGACATTGCCCGCCAAACATCCACATTATGAGCGAGTCGTGCATAACAGCGCCCTGAATATCAGTAGAGGCGGAATCATCATCAGGACATATTCAGTCCACAGCAAGTTAGCAGGCCTGACCCCAACCCGACAGAAATAGGCTTGAAACAGGCGAGGGCTTGCTACAACGTATGGACACCGGTGAGCCGGTGACGGGCATCACCAACCACTGCACAGATGCGTGAGGATCACTGCATTGTGCAAGACCTCAAGGCCTTATCCCCAGCCCGAACAAATCGGCATGCGTATAATGCCACAGGCTTGGTCTCATCGAAAGGGGAAACGCTCCCGATTACCCGACAAAATGCACGACTCGGGATCCGGCCTCTCTGTCAACATTCAGAGGTCCTCCCAAGCGATTACAATATACACCACATAGCCACCGCAGCAGGGGCGATCCTCCACGATAAGATCCTGCGGGACCTCGAACGGCGCCACATATACATGAACCAGAGTACTTACCACTTGCAAGATTCAGAGATGACTTGACCTTCTTTGGCAGCATCAACGGACTAATGATAGGGCTTGAGGTGCCCTGCTCCGCGAGCTGGGTGTTGATCGGTGGCGGTTGTGGCTTGCCTGGTTTCTTGAAGATGCTTTTGCGGCCAGTCGTCGCAGGAGACAATGTCGGGCTCGCGGGTGGGAAAGGCACATCAGAGGGTGGTTCTGGATGAAAAACGGAGAGATTGGGGTGTTGTTCGTACACGCCAGCGAGAACGTCGGCCTTGGACGGCGACGGTTCGTCGTCGACGTCGGCAAGAGAGGGTGTGGAGGGGCGGTGTTTGAGTGCGCTGCTGAGTTTGGACCACATTTCGTCTTTCGATGTTGATGCAAGTTATGTTTTGAGGTTATGTTGCGGGATCGAGGATGATGTAAAGTGCACGGAATTGGCGTGTCGACATGAGAGGTGGTGGTAAGCGAACAGGATTAGCGCTGTGCCTGCGGCTGGGCCACTCGGTTCGGGCGCTACATGTTCAACCGCGATGCTGCAGGCGGTCATGTGACCGCGTTGTACGCGAGCGCTGATCTCTCAGAAGTGTCAGCTACACATAATATCGCAAAGTATATTCACCATCAGTTGAACTCTGTTAGTTATCGGCTCTAGACGCAATATTTATAGAATGTACACGTTGGCTAATAATTAGCTATGCACATCCCACTCGTTAACATACTGTCCGACCGTAGCATTCCACGCGTAGCACCATGTTCTGATACGGTGTTCCACTGAATATCGCCGTCGGAGAAGAATATGCGTTATCTCAAGACCTTCCCAAGCTCGTAAAATCAGGCTACGTATGCAGGAGGTACTGACTCCTTCTTGTCGAGGGAGGAATCCCACATGCTGGACATCTTCACTCAGAGTGTAAGCTTCTCTTTGTCTGACATGCTAGTAGTATCCGCGGTCATAGTCGGCGTAATCGAGACGGGGATAGGCAACGACGCGAACTGACCCGCGGTCTTCAAGTTACGGGTGATGATGAGATCGACGGTTATGCCCTACACATATGGGTGACTTAGAAAACACACGACATACGAACAAAACAGTCAAGACAGCGCGCACCTGAAGTTGCACCAGCATCGGTATAAAGGCGTTTGCTGCCATGACACGCACGCAGTAGAGGATCATGAATATGAGCGAGATGATGCCGTACGGTAGGGCCGACTCGACGGCGATTGACCATATTGTAAGCTTCTCACCGCCTTCTTTGCGAGAGGCAATGATGACCCAGAAAGCCAGCAACGCGCTGTAGATGACATGAAGGGCACCAGCGATGCCAATGGTGATGGGCCAGTTCCCAGCGAAGGGCATCACCCAACCACTGTTGCCGTCCTCTGAGTGGCCTGCGGTGTAAATGAACTCCAGCAGATCCCAGACTGCCGATATGTCAATACTTGCTCTACGGCACTGGCGCGGTGCAACCGGGATTCGGCCGACGTACCATATGAAACAAATACGAGCATCCCTAGTGGGATGATCACCCAAAGGTTCTTCCACCAGCGGTAGCAGCGTACCAACTAAAACACCATTCCATCGCATGAAAAGGCATCCACTAACGGTGTACGGAAGTATGCGTACCAAGTACCCATCAGCCAGAATGACCGTAAAGAACGCGCCGGCCAGAGCGGCACCATTGAGCGGAGATGCCTGGTTAATGGCGAAATAGCGGAATGCCGACCGATTGGTCCCATCATTATAATGCCACGCGTTCGAGTTGAAGGTGATGTTGCAAGCCTCGTTGATGAGCGCCATTACCCAAAGCAGGCTGACGAGAGGAAGCAAGAGTGCACGTGTGCTCGTACTCTTGTTGGTGTATATGCAAGTGGCTCGAATGGCTTGGATGAACGTGAGTGTGTGTAGACCTACAAAGGCACCACACGAGTCAGTCAAAAGACATACAGGCAAATGCGAAGACGAACTGAGGCATATAACACCAATGTAAACTCCAGCGTTGATCGACTGGGTGAAGGCTCACATTTTATCCACGGGGACGTTCGGATAATACGGCTGCTCGGTAGTCGAAGTGGCTACAACCGCAGTAGCGGCAGCAGTGCCAGTGGCGGCATTCAACGCGAAGGCGGGTACCGTGCTCACGACACTGCTTATGGCCGACATAGATATGCAGATATAGAGAAGTGTTGGGTATCGTGTAGTGAACGCTTACGATGCGCTATATATACTAGAAGGGATATCTGTGCGGCTCCTGACATGTTAGTCGCGCGAAGGGGGTCTAGCCTAGGGTCAATGAGGAGTAGGACATACCATGACGCATGGCAGCTGTTGTCTGAGATCATGCACATGCAAAGACGGCACAGATGAAGCGATATCGATGCTCGCGAGAACGCGTTGAGCGTCAATGTCAGGCCTAAGAAGTCAACACTATCCAATCAGTAGGTCCGAGATATTCAGCAGCGGGTGGTCAGCACTAACCGCCTGGTAAAAACTAGGTAGCTATATGAAGCGTGATATGAGAACCGCGACCTCGCTACATGCGGCCAGTTGACACCGATGGAGCATCAGGGTTTCAGTGAGTAGGAGTCACAGTGTGTTGTCATTATCGTTCAACTGTCCTAGCACAGTACTATGATGGAAGCGAAGTTAGCGGAGACCTGTGACTTCAAAATGAAGTAACACCTTGACATCTGTAACCCTACGACTGTCGAGGTTACTTATGTCTCATTTGACTGCGGCATCAGCGAACCCTGGCATTGGCCGTGCTCAGGCTACTCTGGCAGGATGACCGCATTTAGATGCATGTTCTCGCTGGCTACATGTGCAACCCACCAAACGATGCCACGAGGCTACCGACGTCTCTTCACTGTAGATGCCAGCTTGGCGTACTGTATGTCGCTGAACCGCTCAGACTGAGGAGCAAGAACTATGCTGAGTGCTCGTCAAAGCACATGTCTTTCTACTTGCGCGCCGTAGCGCAGTCGACAGCCACTGCGGTAGTGGAGAACCATCTGTCGTTTTGTCGTGGAGACGTCGACGCATGAACGTCGGTGCGAATGGCCGTGAGCAGGAGCGACGTCAGTGCGCAACATACGTGCGACAATCAACTCCACAGTTTTGCCCTACAGAACAGAAGCACTGTCAGACATTGTACACAAATAGTACAATGCAATGCTTACTTGGAGTTGTGCCAGTACTAGAAGCAGCACGTCCGCACTCAGATTACCGCTGGCGTGCTAGAAGCCCATGAAGATGAGCGAGCCCATGCCGTAAGGTAGTACCGACTTGATCACTAGCACTTTGAGACCGCCATTTGGCCGCCTTTCTAAGGAGATGACACCATTTACCAGGACGATCAATTAGACGGTGCAAAGGATTCCCGTGAGACATATAACGATGGCCCGCCTCGGGTACGACGGCATGATCGAGAGAGTGCTGTTATTCGCCTCCAGTAGAGATCAAGGCGCATCACGACAACGTAGTTGCAAGCTTCCGCAGGAGTTGGCATGAAGCAACGCCAGGAACAATGTTCCAGTCGATCCGCTGCGTGATACGACAGTCGACGCCATCAGTGGCATCGGCACCCACATACTCCTCCACAGTTCGTTGCATCCGGCAAGCTGAAATGGACGTATGATTCAAAACATGAGCAGTGAGAAAATAGATCTGACACATACTCGCCATAAGGTCTTCAGTACAAGGCTCAGGATGGCCTCAGGGACCATCACAGCGGCCTTGCAGTGGGCGTCCGGACTCTGGTGCGATTTAAACCAACTGGACAACGAACGTTGCAACATATCGTGGTCGACACGCGGGTTCAAGTCGCATAGAGCTCATGGCGACGCTACAGAGCACGCTCACGACTCGGAGCTCTGTCGCCTATAACGCCCTGATGATAAGTGTCTCATCCTAGCACCCGCGTGCCAGGCGTCGCCGCACACCGCTGGCAGCGCATGGCCCGGGACGGATATAACGATCTGGGAATCTACATCGCGAGAGGATGAGCTGACGGCCTTGAGTGAGATTGAGATGAATATTACGCTGACGCTTACCGAAAACACCGCCTTGACCGAGCGAAGAAAAACAACCTCTATAGTAAGCGGTAATACTCAAGAGGTAATCACTGACCTTTAAAGCGAGGCGTGGGCGGGGTCTGAGTTGGCCATTGCATCCAGCACTGTGATGACAAGGAGTCACTCAGGCTGACAACGGAAACGAATAAGTGTAAAATCGCACATTGATCGTACCGTATCATGTAACTTCGGCACGTCACAATTTTGAAGGAATGAATGGTCACAGCAACGGTGTAAGCCTTCCATGCAGGTGAAGTTATGCGCAAACAGCCGCACGGACCGCTGGCAGTGGCAGTAGCAGCAGTACTTCAAGCTTACTGGTAAACTGGCCCGGGTGCCACGCTGGTAGCACGGCCAAAGTTGGTACGTGTGACATGTCACAGCTTACCTGCTGATCAGGTCGCGCAATGTCTGGTAGGCCGCCACATACACCGTACAGATGAGACAGTGGCGACACAGAACCTGTGTGCAGGGCAAATTCAGACTGGTTTTCCCGGAGGAGGAGGAGGAGGAGGTATCCATTTAGTCATAGTCATGGTGCCACAGTCGGAGACGCTCAGCGACTCGTGGGCGCTTTGCTCAATTGCGTCTGCGTCAATCCATTGTCCAAGCTCTCCTTCCGAATTACAGACCCAACCTAACATTGAGAATGTATGATTGTCATGCACACCAAATAGCAGTAACATCGACGTGCACATACACATTATATACAGGATAGCTCTACAAGACTACACGATACAGCATCCAGACGATATAATAGTATGCTACATACACTAATTAACCCAGTTCCTTGCAATTCATCTTAAATGACTATCACCCATCGTGCCTCGCCATACCATGCAATAACGAGCGGATGCTCTAATTAGTCCATTGCCGCCTCAACCAAGTCCCACCCATCCTCGTCCTCCTCCACGATCCTCTCCGTGCGGCGCTCGCGCCCACTCGCGCCGCGCGCCTTCGGTCTTGTCGGGTTCGCCGCGGTCGCCTGGAGGAGCTGCGCGAACTCGAGGGGGAAGCTCGGTGGCGTCGGCGGGGGCAGCAGCGGGTGCGTTGCGTGTGACTTCCTGCATACGTCTCCAAGTCAGCCGCCCGTTGCAGAGTACGGTAGATCTGAAGCAAAGTGGCGTACCTTCCAAGCTCAGGACTACAGCACACCGCCCAGAGATTCCCGAGCACCTCACCCGCCTGCGCGAGCGGTACCTCGACCGCCTGCGTGTGCGCGAGGTAGCACACATCATACACGAGCATCGCGAGCGCGGTCGTGAACGGGCCGCCCGGCGCGGCCGGTTCTGCGACGTCGACGTCGATTTGCGAGTCCGCCATGGATGCTGAGAGCGAGCCGGAGCGCACGCGCCCCGAAGTGCCGCTGGGGGAGGCGGGCGTCGAAGTGTTCGTGCGGCGCGTCGGGCGAGAAGACGTGGACGCGGAGGTTGATGTCGAGGATCCAGAGCCGTACGATGCAGATGGAGGGGAAGACGCCGAGACTTGCAAGGAGCATTTCGTTGACCACCTGTCAGAAGGGTTACATGAACGCCACACGAATAGCAAATGTGATCATACCTAGCCCAGCCCCCACTTTCACCGCCCTTGATCGCCCCAATCCATGGCACGCCCACACCGAGCAGGCCCATACCGCTGGTTGATCCCGCAGCAGGTGGCGTGCTAGCCTGGCTCCAGACAACCTCAAAGGGCAGCTTGATCCCCAAGTAGAACGCGAGCAATGTCAGGAAATGGACTGTGTGCGTGATCACCGCATTAATATGGTCTGGTGGATATCCTATACACAGAACCGTCAGTAAATGGGTCCCTGCGTAGTCAGTATAAGTACACACTTCTTATATCCCCGGGTACAGGCAAGACTAGACCACCGATGGTCCACTCTCCCTTCGTCCCCGCCTTGCCTCCAATAGGCGGTCGGCCACCTACCTATTGATCAGAGATTAGGTCAATTATGGCTTCATGTGGATGCTAGTACGCACCTCCACAACACTGAGCACCTCTACTAGCTCCTGTACAAGCCCTGCCCTTGCACGCGCAATCGTATCCGCAAGCGCCGCGAGCTGATGACTCGCCTCGTCGATCTGGCGCGCAAGTATGTCCGCGCCGCGCTCGTGCGTCCCACGTGGATACGGTGATGACACTGCGGGTGGCGAGATTAATATCCCTCGGCCTGTCTGCGGCGAAGAGGCGACACGCTGAGCTGCTGGCGCGCGCGAGATGGATGTTGCGATAGGTGGTGTCGACGGAAGTGGGGATGTGGAGTATGAAGATGAACCGCGCCGGTGGGAGATTGGTCGGATCGCCTGAGGCGACGAGGCTAGAGGAAAAGGGGCATGCGGGAAGGATCCAGGAGGCGTCGGTGAGTGTCCGTGAGGTGGTGAAGCTGAGGCGGAACTAGGTGATGCTGAGGGGTAGTATGCACCAGTCGAATTGTGAAATGTGGAAGATGCGATGGCTAGTGTTCTCCTCCTCGTAGAGAGGGAGGCGCGGAGAGTTCGCAAGCGTTCGCGGGCTACGCATAGTTGCACCCGTGAGACTACCGAAGGGTTGGGAGTGGACACTAACTCACTCTTGTCGTTCACCTTCCTAGCCTCATCCACCGCCGCCCAGATCTCCTGTACCCGCTCCTCTCCTCCCTGTAGATCTGCCCTTCTCTGGCGGGCGGGATCAACGATCGACTCAAGCGCATTCTGTGCGGATGCGATATGGTTGTCGCGGTCGGCGGCTGCATGCTTGGTTTGTAATCGCAGAGAAAGTAAACTGTGCAAGAAGAAGTTGGGTTGCTTATAGTACTGTATTGTAGACGAGTGACATACTGCTGCTTCAGGCAATTCTCGCAGTAGAACTGGCGCTGCCTCAACTCGCAGTTCTGGCATTCCATCCACTGGTGTGGGATGATTCGATGGTAGCCGTAGGGTATGTGCTGGTGTTCGACCCAAGGTTAGTGGATGTTTCTTCGTGTGAATGGGTAAGGATGAGAGGAGCGAGTCGGTGGGCAGAGGAAGTGCAATCAGAGAACAAGAGGTCATTAGAGGCCTCTCTGCGGTGACACGTGACTCAACGCACTGTCAGCGGTCGCGAGAGGGCACCACCGATGATGGCCATACTCTTCCTTACACTTGTATTCTCCAGTTACATGCCCCAGTTACCAGCAGCCCCGTTCTCTCCTACCACATCCCCTTTCCTTGAAATATGCCACATGAATATATGACTGAGAGTCCATGGGGTTTTATGTTACTGGGCGATACTCACAGCCGATAATGCATGGTATGCATATGACGACGAAAACACCAAACTCTACGAATACATAGCTGGATTGGTCTATAGGCCAAGGCAAGTCAAAGGCAACCCAAGTATCCGCAATGTCCGGTACTTCGTGTACAAGCGGGTAATATAGCCCGCAGAACGCGAACCTGGTGACCGCCTTCTCCAGTCTTCCTTTCATTAAATTGTCTTCGTGTGTTACACCCACTGACAGCTGTTGAGTCGGCATTTCGTCAGTATCTGATCGCAGCATAACATGCTCGATGGGCCTGAGGCCTCAAGCATTGACTTGCATACGGAGGAGGCGCCGATGCGACCACCATAGTATATAACGCCATGGAGGTAGTGGGCTATCTCGACCAATCCTAAGTGCACTTGGTTCCAGTCCACTACAGCTATGTCGGGCGTGGCCTCTATCGTCTATAGCTCAGTCCCCGCCTACGGCCCTAGCTCGAGTGCTATAGGGAGTGCTGTGACCTCCATCCCCTATGATTCGGTTGCTCTCTCCTCAGTACCAACAGCCTCTAGCTCCGCTAGCACTGGTGTGAGCAGTGCAGGTTATACCCAGTATGTGCCTGCTAGGCCAGGTTCCAATATCCAGGACTCTTTCGTGCGCTCCGTCAATGCGGGCATGTACATCGGCGCCGTCTTGCTCGGTGAGTGCGGTCCCTAAACCGTGAATGGCTCTGTACTGATGCGTCCATCGTAGGCGTGCACACCGTGACCCTCGGGTATGCACTCTTCGGGGCATGGCACCAGAAGCTGGCGAGAGATCGTGCGATCTTCATCACCATGGCAGGCGTGCTGTGGGTCATGGCGCTCGTGTACGAGATCTGCAGCATCGAGTTCACGATCAACGCTTGGATCATGGGCGAGGGAGGCAGCGGGACCTCGTTCGACTACTTCATCGACAACCAAGGCACCGGCCTGACCGTCGCTGCTGCTGTCGCTGCCTTCATCAGCACCTTCCTCGCGGACGGTTTCTTGGTATACGATTCCGCGGTCATCGAGCCACTCTTCTATGCTGACTGTAGGCGTTGATCTAGTGCATCCGGTGCTCCGCTCTGTGGTCGAAGCGTTGGGTCACTATCCCGCTCGTGCTGTTCACTTTGGCCACGTACGGTAAGTCAATGTTCACCGTAGTTTATAGAGCACGCACCCACCTGCTTCAGCCTTCGACTTCGTGCAGATGTACTGGGTCGCATCTACGAATGACGAGAGCCTCTGGGTTATCCCGTGGAACGACGTATTCATCATCCCTGTCGCGCTCGCGCAATCGCTGCACATCATTTTCACCGTTCTTTTGGTCCTCCGCTTCACTACGGTGCAACGCGAGAGTGAGGAGCGCATCAGACTCAAGGGCATGGCCGTCGAATCGGCACTGGTCTACGGTCTCATATCTGTAATCTTCCTGGCGACGTACTGCGCTCAAGGATTGGCGGCAAACGCCTTCCTCCCGATGTTGGTACAGATTCAGGTAAGACCGCTATGTTGTCTTCCTCGCCTCGGACACGATCTGAGACGACTTTCTCACCTCAGGGTATCGCCATTGACCTGATCATTGCTCGCTGGGAGAGTACTCAACATGCCACGGTTGCTGAGCCCGCGGCGCCCACCAAGATGCTGCTTCCTGCCCCTGCGCATGTCCCCTCGGAGACGAGTAGCATTAGCGACAAGGAGAAACTCACGCTCACTATGATGACGAGTAAATGGCACCAGGAGCTCGACAAGAAAGAGCACGCGTCACCGGAGTACTGTGTTTGACCGGTATTAACGCCACCTCTACGGGTGGATATGCACTAGGATTGGTTTTGACGTAACGAATATCGCCATTTTCGTACGATTTCAAGATGTTTCCCTCTGTGAAGTAGGCGCCTTGCTAGGACGTACTAGACAGTCGACGTGTTGGCAGTGTTAGCTTGGGAACTTGAATGAAGATGTACAATCTTATCATCAGCATCACACGTCAGCGAAACGATAGGTCGAAAGTCAATTCAGCGCACCTCCACACATAGCCGTGAGACTGCCAGCTTGCCTAGCGTCAAGGTCAATGGAGCGATCCTCATGCATGAGCGACGAAACAACCGTCTTGCCGCCGTGTACCAATCTCCCTCAGAGCCTGGTTTTGCATGCTGCATGTCATAATCGTGTAAAGAAGCATAGACGGCAATGCAACAGTGATGCTAGGGCACGCGGCCGCAGAGGACGCACATCCCAGCCCGTTTTGGTCCCATACCACTCGTCGGGGCGAGCCAAGACATCATACAAACACACACCACACTCCGCACTCCTCTCACACCAAGGCTCATGCAGATGCCTTCTTGACCGCCTTGCGGACAGTGTCTCGCCGCTGCTTCTTAGCGAGCATGACGGCAAATCGCTCGAAATCGTTGAGCTTCCGACGCTTCTCGATCGCCTCCCGCTTCTGTGCCCATGAGGACTTGTTCCACTTCTCGACGGTGCCCTCCTGCTCGAGCTGCTTGCGGATAACTCCTGAGCCAGCTGCGCGAGGGAGCTTGGTGAGGGCAAAGGGCGTGAGGGCGATGTGGCGGTAGGGGAAGGACTGGCGGGGCACGCCAGTTGTAGGACCGTCAACGACAGCCTGAGAGCACGGATGAGATGTTCAGAACGAGTCGTCAAATCGAGCGAGTGCGGGGTACGTACCCGGTTGTGGTCGATGATCTCAGCGATCACCGCAATGTGGCCTGCATGGGGACCAGACTTGAGGAGTACAACTACATTACCGTCAACTGATGGCTTCCAGAATGACTGCCCCTGAAACATACCACGGCCAACCTCGACGAAGCGCTTGAAATTGGAGGGCTGGTCCTGTGGGCAAACTAGTGTTCAGCAACCATAATCGCATTCCACGCTTGCTTGAACCCTCGCAAGTCCGCACGACTGCCTCCAGCCATTCTGGCAGCACTGACGCAGCAGATGACCTCGATAGCCCAGTCAAAACCCATGCTTCATCCGATGCCTCCAAACGCCATCCATCCCAGCCGACAGTAATCCACCCATTTCCGCCGCATTTTCTTCAGTTTTCTTGACTTCACAGGGCCATGCGAGGATCACAGAGCAGGCCTGCAACACGAAGCACTCACCGGCATAGTGGATTCTTGAGGATATCGTTTGTCGTCGTGCTCCTGCGGCGTTGACAGAGTCTCTTCCCCTTTCCGGGAATTTGCGCTCAAGGGCTCACGTGACCGTGTGACTGTGTGACGTTCTGTGACGGAGCGCGTTTGAGCGCGACGCGTCGCCTGCCATCCCCGCGTCCTCTGTGCCGCGATGAGCGTCCCGCCACCGAGTGTACCTTCTGTTCTCCTACCGGAACTCATTGGCTTCATTCCCCAATTTCTACTTGATGACGTCATTAACTCAGCCAATGAAGCGACGCAACAAGCCGTCGATGCAATGGAGGCCTTCCTCGAGAGGAGAGACGCTGTGCGCACGGACACCAGCGACGCTTGGAAGAGCGCGGAAGAGCTCGAGAAGGGTTTGAACGCTTTCCAAACTCTGCTCGAATCACACGTCGACATTGCGTTCGACTTCTTCGAGGCATGGTCCTTGCGAAACATCTTCGCCATCCCCGCAGACCTGCCTATCGTCGCGCCGCACCAGAAAGGGCTCAACCTTGACGAGCCGGAGGAGACGGAGACGGAACTTGTACAGGAGATTAAGGATCTGAGGAGACAGATCCAAGCCGTGCGTGGCGTGTCGTTGTTTCCTACATCCTGTACTTACTCTCGAGTAATAGCAACGAAAGCTTCGCCGATTGTATACCCACGCGGTTCGCGCATCCGCTGCCCAGCTTGCACATTCTAAAGCACGCTTGGAACGCCTCTCGTTCCTCCGTGTGCCTCAGCTACATGCCCTCCTCACCCTCTCAGGCGAGTTCCAGTCCATGTACAACTCCGTCTCCGCCCTTCCGCCCCCCGACCCGTCATTCACCGCGCCTGAGCAAGCTGGCCCGTCCGAGCCAGGCAAGAGGCCTTGGGAGACCAGCAAGACTGGCTATCTAAACTGGGCGGTGGAGCAGCTCATGCTGCGCGCAAAGGAGAAGGCAAAGGGAGAGGGCGGCTTCGGGGAGGGAAGCTCCGCTGTGGGTGCGGTGGTAGCCTCGGCGTATGGTGTGGGAAGCGCAGACGACGTGAAGGCCGTCCTGGAGCTGACTGCTGGGAGTGAGGCGGTGGCGAGCCTCGAGGGGAGCCAGACGCAGGAGGAGCGGATGGATACCCAGTGATGTATCAGCCTGTATACTAGACATACTGTAGCTCATGCGTGACCCCTTTTACTGCGCTCGAACTCCCCTTCTGCCTCGAGCTCCCGGATCGCAGCCTCAGCCCAGCCCATGATACCGCCTTCTTCGTAGGCCGCCTTGAGCCGTTGCTCTGCGTCTGGCCAAGACCATCCAACAGTTCCGGCGGTCTGGTTCACGTGCAGTCGAGGTGTACCCGAATCGTTCCCACCGTCCTCAGGATCTGGTGGGCGGTGTATCCGAGACGACAGGAACGACATACGACGGAGGATGAATGATCTCATTCGGTGCGCAAACTCCTGCGTCTGTCAAACCAAGGCTTGTGAGCGTATGAAGAACAACGGTCGGAGTGTCCTCACGTTCTCAACACCTAGCGCTTGCTGCACGCCCCAGACAGTGGTGACAGCCCCAGCACCGACGAGAAGTGTGGCAATTCCAAAGGCCTTCGCGGAGTAAAGCGCGCCATTGAAGTTGTCATCAGCTGCAGTAGTGGCCACGGAAGGTGAAGAAGTAACTGGGGGTATGGCAGAGCGGTCCACCGGCCCTGTCTTCACGGATACTCTTGGTAGAGGTGTCTGACTGCTCGACGAAAACCGGGGTGGAGGAGGTGAAGTACTGGATGTGAATACAGACCGCCGTGGGGGCGGCGGTGGCGAAGTGCCGCTGCCACCGTTCTTACGCGGGGGCGGAGGCGCACTTCCTCCCAACGACTTCTGTAACCCAGCAGCTGCACGTTGACGCCTCAGGAGCACGATTGGGACCGCAAGCGCTGCGGTAGTTAAAGCGAGCTAAGCCGGGAGATCAATGAAAGGAGGCAGTCAAAGAAAATCGAAACACACCAGCGAGATGGGCAGCCACCGCGGTAAAGAATCCCTCTTTCCATCGCTGAGCCCGAAGATGGGAGCGTACCCTGAGTGCTTGGCCTCTGCGTCCTTTCCTGACGCTCTCGGTGGGTTGTCCGCCTTGGACGAGGGGTCGCTGGACATCAGTGCAGCGTCGCTGGACACTCGGCGGATTCCGAGGTCTAAACAGAGTGTCCGCGACTCGAGCCTCCCAGTCGCCCGCCGTACTCTGCGCACGTGACCAGATAATTGGCGATCCGTGGGATGTTGTTGTACGCGCCTGTGGCTGACGGTCTTTGTCGATGCATCCGAGTTGCGCTTCATACTGGCAGCGGACAGCATTCCACCGGGGAGGACATCTGTCGCGGACACGACTTCATAGAACTACTAGAGACAATTGAGCGAGATATGTAGCCGAAACTACCGATAGTACACGACTGGGCCGCAAGTTTATCCTGTTCGACACGAGCCGTTACCCAAGAAATAGGCTGTGTACGTGAGCAGTAACGTCTCAACGATCCCAGGATTTGCATCAATAGTATCGCGCTGATCAGCGCAAAAATCCAATAAGAATGTATAAGAGTGGAGTTTCTATGGTCAGTATTATTGCATAACAACGACAATGCAAGAGCCAAAGCGCGCCGTGTGCCAACTTATCCGCGGCCGTGACAAAGCGTCCCCCCGTCACCAGAGGCACCTGTGCCGTATAAATCGTCTCTCGCGTGCCACAGCCACCCACACTCGAACCATCATCACCTGCCGGGCGTTTGGCCACAATTCAACCACCTTCAACACGTCCACCCTCCACCCTCCCCTAATTTCGCCACACGACTCGTCCGCCATGGCCGACTCGGACGTCGCATCCATCTTCGACTTCCTCGACGCGCAGGAAGAAAACGAAACGGAGTACCAAGACGAAAATGCTCCGCCTAAGCCCCAAGAGCGCTCTTTGACCGATGCCTGCGACCCCACGGGCGATACTCACCGCCGTAGCGGGTCAGATCTGAGCGGGTTCACCTCATTGTCGACCTCGACGCCGTCCGTCCCGCCGCCCCGTAGCCCGTCGCCGACCCCCGAAAGACCACGCGAAGCGCGGCGTGGTCCGGCAGGCCCGTGGTTGAAGGAGCTGCCCTCCCAGCCACTGGTCGCGGAGCGGCTGGCCCTCCCGATCGTCCTCCTCGATCCGGGCATGCAGACGTACTTCTTCCGGATGCAGTGGCTCGCGCGGGGGACGTGCGACCCGGACGCCATCTCCCGCGAGGCACGGCAGATCTCCGCGCTGTTCGCCGACGAGGACAAGGAGAACCTCGACGTCTCGGTGTGGGCGCAGCGGCTGTTCTTCGCGGGGGTCGCGTCGCTGGAGTACACCCGCTCCATCGCGCTCCTCGTGGCCGAGCTGATCGAAGACTTGAACTGGACCTCGGCGCAGGTGGCCGGCGACCTGAGCAGCGCGCTGCTCGACATCCTCAAGGCAGCCTTCTTCTATAGCTGGTACCAGGTAGGCCACGTCCGCGCTCGCAGAATCGCAGAGGCGACTCAACTACGTTGAACCTGCAGACCGACCTCGCCTACTTGGACGGATACATGGGCTATGACCCCGTCCACCCGGTGCTCGAGCCGATCCGCGCCCAGCTGCTGAACATCGCCGCCTTCGCGGGGGACCTCTTCGCGGTCGGCGTCCTGCCGGACGCGGCCATGTGCGAGATGGCCGCCTTGCTCGTGTACGACCTCCGATCCCTCACACACTGCCGGGCCCTGCACCTGCTTCTGCTCCGCGCGACAATGTGCGCGAGCACGCGCCTGTCCCCGAGCGTGCTGCTCCTCTGGCGGGAGCGGCTCGTGTGGGTCGCGCGCGGGTGGGACATGTTCTTCGTGAGCGACGTCGCGCGCCGCTGGATCATCGTGAGCAGACAGTCAGCGGGTGGTCGAGGGGCGCTAGGCTGACACGCACGCTTTGTCTGTAGGAAATCTGCAACGTCCTCGATTGGATGGGGTGCGACGAGCGCAGGGCAGGCGACATAAACGGAAGCCACCGCCGGGACTTCTCGCTATGTTTCGACGTGATGGTGGAGATTTTACAAAATGCGCCGTGTAGCGGGGCGCCATCGCAGCCCATCGCAGAGCAAGGCCCGCCTGCGACCCACGTAGGCAAGCCAGCCAAGCGGGTGGCATTGCAGGAGTTGCCTATAACGCCTCTCAGCGACGTGGGAGGCGACGGCGGGTCTTCGCAATAAGGTCCCGCGCTGTCGTTCTCGCTGTATCATGCGATCTATGTTGCGATGTAGTGTTGTCGTGTTGTTGTAATATGCTTTGTGTATTGTCATGGCGCTGCTGTATCGCGCCCTGCCAGTGTTTGTTGTATTGCTTACTGTGTAATGTATCGATTGCATGGCATCGTCGTGCTGTACGGGTTATACAATACAATTGCAGATATCCACGATTTTCTCAAGTATACAGTGGCCAAAATTATATGCATGATGATCTTGAGGATGGCTGTCAGATAGTGCTGATGGCAAGTATAGGGGCTGCACGTACCAGTGTCCTTCACCTGACTGTACTTCACACTCCAGACTCAAAACCGTCATCATCGACGATATGCAGCGCTCCGCAACAGATTTTTCAAGTCTGGACGCCGATGAGCGAGGATCTGTCAAGGGTGTAATCATAGAAGCCTCACTTCCCTTCGGAGCCTTTCGCAGCCCACGTAAAATGAAATCGTCCGAACAAACCCTATATAGCAAAAGCGTTATCAGGCTACATATCACCTTCCCGAAGCAACGTCGAGCGGATCGGTGGGGCTCCGAGAGCTTCGAGGCTATCAGTCTAACTTCAAAGTTCTGCTGGGTGGAGCGCTTTACTTGCTGGCAGGGAATATGCAAGGTGGATGCGCAGGTTCGAGATGGGACAGTATGAGAGTCTCGCGTTGATGTGGGTGGGCATAAGTGATCTGCTAGGTTCAGTAATAGCGTCGAAAGTTGGGGGGTCCGCCTTTCAAAGCTCTGGCGCGCGAGGTGGCTACTGTACGAGCCCCGTGGCCCCAAGAAGCGAAAAAAGGTGACGTGCAGAATCAACCTACGACTGGCAGGACACTGATATGCTATACTTACTCATCTGACAAGGTTCGTGAGGGGTCTCGACCTGACCTACGCAGATATCAACAGAATTCGCGAAGATAGAGCTGTACATTGAGTCGCATCGAGGGAACGCAAACTCGGGGGGACCTCTGCGCCGTTCGCTTCGTCTCGTCTTCACAGCAGATTGACTCCACTGGCAAGGTGGTAGCCTGAGGATACTAGTACGCCCCGCCACGCATTAGCCTCCCCGGCCCTCCGATGCTCGGCCTGCATTATACCAGGCACCATAGGCGATAAGGATGCATGCCATGCTCCAGCCACTGCGGCCGTCCACTCGCCCGCCGAGCTGTCAGCGTGAGATCCCGATCTCAGTAGTTCACCAACAAACATGTCGGGGACAGGAACGCGCTGGATGTTCCATGTGGAATGCCGGGCGCGCCGGCGACTCGGTGACTGGGCGGATCTCTGCGCTGGAAGAGGCCGCAGATTTGTGTCGTTGGACCGTCCGCAAAAGGAAATGTATGCTGAGGAGTTGCGTATCGGCTCGCGTTGAGACACGTCTGGGGGGGACGGGCTGACGTGACCTAGCGCTGCTGAGGGGTCAGACACGGAGACACAGGACGTCGGAGAGAAAGCTGAACGTACAGGCTGGGTCGTGCGGGCCCCATGGCATGATCCGCGCGATAGCTGTGCCATTACCGTAAGATATGCTCGAGCCCAGAGCGGGCACTGGTGGTGTTGTATAGCCACAGCTGGCAGCTGGAGTGAGTAATATGGAGCATTCGCGAACGCACTGAGATCGCAATGCACGCTAAGCAAGACTAGCCTATCCAGGATAGACCTTCCCAGTTCCTAGATCGCCATCACACATATTAGCCCAATGTCGGAGAGGAGAGCCTGCCCGCGGGCTGGGGCCGTCAGAGGCGATATGGAAACCTATTCCTCGCGCGTTCGAGGAGCACTCGAAGCCTCCGTCCCGTGCGGGGTGCCACCGTTCGGCAGGTGCATCGCAAAATTTGCGGAGCGTGGCATCCCAGGGCCCATAAGGGAAAGACGGCGAGAACACGGCGAGGGTCGACCCTTGGAGGCCAACGTTCGACGCTGATGGATGTCTTCGAGCAGATGGACAGCGCGGGGCCGCCGGGGAGGGCAAGCCAGTGTGTCCCACGATCATGAACGGCCTGTAGACGGGCGCCTGCGCGTGGAAGCACACGACCTCGACGACGGCCATACGCCCCGGCCGTCTTCGCTACTTCGCTGCCAGCATGGGCCAGAAATAGGTGCGCGCGTGAGTGGCCTCGCGGCGTCGCGGCGACGCGTGCGCCGTCGACGGCCCTGCGTGCGGTAGAGTTCTGTCTCCCTGCGCGAAACTGGGCGACGAAGAGGCCATGCCGGGAGAGGAGGACGGACTCGGACGCGGGCGCGGGCATGTTATCGCGCTGGGGGGCCAGGCACCGCGCGGTGTGCTCCGCCTGACAAGACGGACAGGCTGGCTGGTCGGTGGGTATCATATGCATGCGAGCGCGCGCCGAAGTAGGGCCATCGGGCCTTCGCGATCTCCCAGCTTATCTCTCTTCCTCCTCCTCCCCGCTCCAATATCCATGCGGTCCTGGCCTTATATACAACCTCGCGTCCGGGGCCCTGCCGCCGCGCTGCTGCCTCCCCGCGAGTGAGCCCCCCCCCCTCCTGCACGACGCGCTCCTGCCCCCGAGCCAACGCCGTCAACATGGTGGAAATCAAATGGCCTCGCTTCTACACGTGAGCCGTGCATTTGATCCCGCTTGCAGCTCTTGCTAACACACTGCCATGTAGCACGCCCATGGTACAGGTTGTGCTCGTGGGCATAACCTGGTGAGTCCTCGTCGAGCGGCGGGCATGGCAAGGCCTGTGGCGCGCCCCGCGCAGTGGAGTTCGAGGCGTCTGCTGTCAATCACTCTGATGCTTCCACACGGGGATTTGTGCCGGCACGCCAAGGTTTGACAGCAGCTGCTGCCTGAGACTGCCTCACTTGCCATGTCCACCCGTCTCCGTGCGAGAACGTGACGCTGACCCGCATGCAGTTTCGCCACAGTGGGCATGTTCAGCGCCGTCTCTAACCTCGGCGCAGGAGGGACCCAGAACCTGACGCTCTCCGACACCGCGAACGGCGTCCTGTACGGCCTCTTCGCCGTCACCGGTCTCGTCAGCGGCGGTATTGCCAATGGTACGTACGTCCTCTCGTTATCTTGCCCCTTTGAGGCTCGCCCGTTGGATTTGAAGTTCGGGAAGTGGTGCAAGTACGTAGCCTTGTGGCTTCTCTTTCTGGACGTGTTGCGCAGGGCCCATCAGGCTGATGGGCGAGCATGCGGCCTCTGTTCTTGCTTTACGTTTGCTCTCCGTGATGGATGGGCTAGGCTGCATATCCCATCGCGAGCCTGTCTGGACATGCCGGATAGCTTTGGGCGCTCTGCAGCTCATGTGACCGGGCCCTGCCAAACTCGTCGGTCTCTGCTTCGAGGCATGAGAGACAAAGACGTCGCGGTCTAAAAATGCTGGGTACCCTGTGATGCCTTGGCATGCGACGACGGCCATAGTAGCCATGGTACCGAAGGGGCCGCGTCCGAACAAAGGGATCAGGCTGAATACGGCATTATCCCGCCTACCGTGGGCCTCAGAAGACGAGGTGATTCCCCGCTAGATCTGTGTTCCGCAAGGTACTGTGAGCGGTGGCAACGCGTTCGCAGTTGCATATCAACGAATCGAAGTTGAAGACGTGCCTGCACTTTCACAACTTTCTCCGCTAATCTTCGCGACGAGTCGTCCCTAGTGCTGACTCGATGTTGCAGTCCTCGGTCCTAAAATCACGCTCTTTATCGGTACACTGGGCTATGCCCTCTACGTCGGCGCGCTCTGGTGCTACCAGACGCAGGGCACGTCGTGGTTCCTCATCTTCGCCGGCGCGCTGCTCGGCATATCCGCCGCGCTCCTCTGGTCCGCGCAGGGTTCGATCATGATGTCGTACCCGCTCGAGAAGGACAAGGGCAAGGCGTTCGGCGTCTTCTGGGCCATCTTCCAGTTCGGCTCGCTCATCGGTGCGCTCATCGCGATGGCGATCAACATCCGCTCCGGCTCCCTCGGCTCCGTGTCGACGTCGACGTACATCGCGTTCCTCGTCATCATCTTCGTCGGCATCGCGAGCGCGTTCCTCGTCCTCCCGCCGAACCAGGTCATCCGGAGCGACGGCACGATCGTCAAGCTCCAGGCGTCGTCCAAGGTGCACGAGGAGCTCATCGGCACCTGGCACACGCTCAAGGACTGGCGCATCCTCGGTACGTCCGCGCTCTCCACGCTGCGCACCCGCCCGACCGCGCTGACGAGCCCCCCCCCGCAGCGCTGCTCCCGATGTTCTTCGCGTCGAACTACTTCTACGCGTACCAGGGCTCGATCAACACCGCGCGCTTCGACGCGCCGACGCGCGCGCTGAACGCGGTGCTCGAGGGCGCGGGTGCGATCATCGGCGCGCTCATGATCGGCTTCTTCGTGCTCGACGGGAAGCGCTTCGCGCGGCGCACGCGCGGCTACCTCGGCTTCGCGGTCGTCATCGCGGTCACGATCGCGGTGTGGGCATGCGGCCTCGCGTGGCAGGTGACCTACACGCGCGACAGCCCCGACTACGTGCTCTACAAGATCAACTACAAGGACGCAGCGTACCGCACCAAGGGCCCGCTGTTCTTCTTCTGTGAGTGCCGTTGCTGGGCGCTGGGGGTTTGTGGGTGTTGCTGACTGGCGGCGGCGGGCAGACTACTTTGGCGACGCGTGCTACCAGGCACTCGCGTACTGGATCATGTCCGCGCTCTCGAATGACCCGTTCACCCTCGCGCGCTTCGCGGGGCTCTACAAGGCCGTGCAGAGCGCGGGCGCCGCGGGCAGCTTCGGCATGGACGCCGTCGACACGCCGTGGCTCAACGAGCTCGTACGTCCGGTCCATTCTCGTCTGGCCTGAGAGTCGGCGCTGATTGCCCGTGCAGCTCGCGAGCTGGATCCTGATGCTGTTCTCGTTCCCGCTCGCGTTCCTCGTGCTCCGCACGGTGAAGGAGACGAACTACGAGGACGAGCAGGTGGTGTACGTCGAGGACGTCCAGAAGGACCACGAGCAGGGCATGACGCCCGAGGCGGACTCGGGCTCGATCGAGAAGGAGGTCGTCACGCCCGAGATCAAGTCATGATCCGCCTGCGTCCGTGTACCTCGCGCGCCATCGTCGGGGTGGGATCATCATCTTAGAGAATTATCTCTACTGCATATATCGTACGCGGACGGACACATGTAGTGTAGTGGTAGTGTTTGCAGCGCACTGGCGACGTTTTATGGGTCATTGAGACGGCGGGTTTGTATGGGCTCTGGTTGGTATTCTTGGACCTGTCTTTGTACCTTGTGCCGAGTATAATCACGACTGTAAATTGGCGTGCAGCTTCTGTAAGGACCTCGGGAGGGCAACGCCCTGGGCCGTGGAAATGCTCTCGGTCTATCAACGTCAGTGTCCCTGATCGACCGTGCGGGACCAGGACCCCTGAATATCAGTGACAATGCCTGATCCCGCGAGTGGAAATTTGTTCGGGTATGTAGTACTGCGCATCTCGTGTCCGGATGGCACCAAGCCTCCGGCCACATAGACCAAGCTTGTCCGGAGGTCTGGTACAAGGCTGTCGTCAGAGGGTTCAATGTTCATGTCCGGATGTCAGCGTGAGGGTGGTCACGTTCAAACCTACGCCTTATGTGCATCCTCATCATCGGTGCTCAAAGGCTTGGAATGCTCCGGACTCCAAAAGGAGTTGACGAGCGTCATTCAACCATGTGCCAGGCTGACAGGGCCGGAATACATGTCCTGTTTGCCCCTCGTATGCCTGAGGATCAGTGTCCGGATGGGATCAAGCTTTCAAATTTCAAGCCTTGCACGACTAGGCTGACCAATGTCCGGACCTATGCAAGATCAGGCATCGTCACTAATAATCAGGGCTCTTCCCGTGAAGCATATCAAGACCGACTTCGCTGTCGACTTCGGCTCAGGCTTGGCTTGGCTCTTCCTTCGCGTAGAATATTATAGGCCGACGTAGTGTTTTGCAGTTCACGATCGATCTCAGTTGATGGCGGCTCGATGAATTACCGTAATGCGAGATCGAGTAGGATCGAGTACTTAAGTAGATGCTGGCGGTACTAGTAATTATAAGTAGCATCGGTCGTGATCTTCGTGGCAGTTCGTGCCGATCGACGAGTCGGTCGACCTTGCTCGTCGACAGCTGGCGCTCAACAGGCGCTCCGGTCAGTTATCGAACGTTCACGTTCAGCGGATGGGCGAATACACTGGTAGATAATATTTCCTGAGGTGTTACGGCGATTGGGAATTTGTCGAGTGACGTCTTCCGGCTGGTCGCTGCATGGTGATTAAGTAGGCCAAGCTCGGTTAAGCGTTCTTCTGATATTGCAACCCATCGCTGGCGGGTACCCTGACATAGTAGAGTGTCGACAGTACTACTGCACAACTCGAAAAACCGAGTTCTCAAACATCTTCAGCGTCTTAGGCTACGATGGTGAAAAGTGCACCCACTGTTGTTGGACACACAGCGCGTAAGTAGGAGCAGTATCAACATACGGCAAAATGTTTCGGAGCGATTCCAAGTGAGAGCGATGCGACCGCATTGCAGTGAGGGCGATTTGCAACGGAGCATGTACGGAACAGCCGCTAGGCGAGGCGGCAATGTCATTCACCCTCACTTGTGATTGGCTGAGCGCAGTACAATCTGGGCGCCACCGACGGGGTGTCTTGGGCGCCTGTGCCGCCCCCGTTCTGATTCCCGTCGTGAGAGGTCGTGAGGCGCGACACTTAGACTTTGCCTCCGACGCCCTGAATGAAACTCTACCTGCCCCCTTTCCGACTCTTGCTGACGAACATCTCCCCTGACCTCGCATTCTCTCTCTCTCCCTCCCCTGCCCCTGATCTTCTGCGCCCTGCCCTCGCTCGCATTGCATGGCCAAATCCAGGATCACATCCTCAAAGACGTTCTCAATCAATGAGGATCCCCTCGACGTAGTACTCCGACCACCACCGGACGAAGCACCAGAGGCGCGTGCTGACAGGCTGCGGAGGGAGGCAGAGGCCAAGAAAATCAGCGATGACATAGACGAGGCCATCCGTCAGGAGAAGGCAGCATGGAAGAAGAGCAGGGGTCTCTTTCGATTGTTACTACTCGGCCAGAGCGAAAGTGGTGAGTGCTACTCTATAAATACTGGCAGTATCGAGAAGTTCGATTGCACGGCAGGCCGTCTATTCATACGCTGTGGATGTATGCGCTGCACTGTGCTTCCCACGCTGTTTGTCAAAGACATCCGACATTATTCTTGTGTTGTCCTCGTCCCGCAGAAGTAGAGTTATGAGGCTCTAGCACAGTCCTTCTGAGAGAAGAGGACACTGTCACCGTCAGCAGCATTTCGAGCTTGGCCTAATTCTCAGCGTACACCAGACGCACGCTCACGCTGTTGCATCTCATTGGCTAGGCTGCTGTTCCTCAATGCCTAGACTTTCCTATGCTTTAATCTCCCCATTCCTTCCCTTCAAATTCTGACGTACATGCTTTTGAATCTAGGCAAGTCAACAACACTCAAAAGTACGTGACCTAAGTTTACGGCCGCATACATCCCACATAACCAGACTATATGCGCAGACTTCCAGCTGACGTTCGCGCCGCAAGCATGGGCAGCCGAACGCGCCTCATGGCGTGCCGTCGTCCAGCTAAACCTCGTCCGCTCCATCAATCTCATCCTCGACACCCTCGCCCAGGAACTCGCCGCACACCCGCCAGCGCGCCCACGCACCGGCACCTCCCTCTTCTCGACCGTTGCCGTGACCACGCACGCGAGCCATTCTGCCACGCCCTCGCCCGATTCGCTCACGGGCCCGAGTTTCGCACGCGATTCCTCCGAGATCGCCGCCGCGGGCGCGCCGCTGCAGTTCACCGACAAGCACGCGTTGCTGAAGCTGCGCCTCGCGCCGCTGCGGTACGTCGAGAACGACCTGCGCCGGGTGCTGGGCGCGGCGTCGTCCGATGGCGCCGTGGGGAGCGCTGCGATGCACGCGCCGCCGTTCGACGAGCCGTACGCGGGCGGGAACGTGCGGTCGGTGCGCGGCGCGGACCTCTGCCTGCGCTCGAACCGGTCGTGGAAGGATGCGCTGCACACGCAGTATCAGTACCAGTACCACGGGTCCGGCCATAGCCATGGGCATGGCGGGCGCGAGACGCCGGCGGTGGAGCGCGACGACGCGACGGAGGTGATCGCGGGGTGCCGCGAGGATATGAAGACGCTCTGGGAGGACGAAGTCGTCAGGGATATGTTGGCGAGGCAGCGGATGCGCATAGAGGACAGTGCGGGGTTGTGAGTGTGGCTCATATCTGCTTCTAGTCGCGTGCGGGAGAGACGGGATGGGTTGGACACGTGGATGCATGATCTTCGTCGTTCACTCCCTCTCTCGCTTCCGTTGGACGATCACAGTTAACTCACTTCTTCTGCTCATTTACCGCAGCTTCCTGGACGATATCGACCGAATAGCAACACGCTCGTACGAGCCGTCTGATGACGACGTCGTACGAGCACGGCTTCGGACAGTAGGCGTACAGGAATACCAACTCAACTTCGAGAACACTGGTAAGTTTGACTTGGACGTCTCTGGGCACAACAGTTGACTCTTCGTCGTTGAATCCGATAGCTGGCGTAGATCGGTCGATTGCTCGTGAATGGATCATCTACGATGTCGGCGGGGCGCGCTCAGCCGTAAGTCTTCTTGTCTCCCTGTCCCACGGTACACCGGACTCACGCTTACTCACCGCATCTTCCATAGCGAGCCGCATGGGTGCCCTATTTTGAAGATGCGCATGCGCTCTTGTTCCTCGCTCCCATCAACTGCTTCGACGAGTCGCTCGAGGAGGACCGGCACGTCAACCGTCTCGAGGACTCGTTCATGATTTGGAAGGGCATCGTCAGCAGCAAGCTCCTCCGCCGGTGCATCATCGTCCGTGAGTTTCCTCCATTCGTACTTCACATTGGCTAAGGGCGTGTACTAACGGAGATATGTCTCGGGTGGTCGTTAGTGTTTTTGAACAAGTATGATCTGTTGGCGCGCAAGCTCAAGGGGGGCGTGACGATCAGGAAGTATCTCTCGAGCTTCGGAGACCGCGAGAACACTGCGCCGGTGTTCGCAAAATGTATGTCAATGGATATTTCACCCTCTCTACAGATCGGATGTGGTGTTGATCCAGATACACGTAGATTTACACTCAAAGTTCCGTGAGCAGCATAAGGAGTACTCTCCCGAGCCGCGGTCGTTCTACGGCTACGTCACCTGTGTAATTGTGTGTTGCCGCTCGCATTGTTTGCCCAATCACTTTACTGATCTCGTGTTGTTTTTCAGGACACAAAAGCGACAGCATCGACGCTATCATCAGGTATGTGATCCGCCCGACGCTCGTCCCCCTACCATGCTGACCGGTTCATTGAAGTACGGGACGGCCTTCTGCAACAACACTTGCAGAAGGCGGATTTGGTTGCCTGAACTCGATTAGGAGGCCGCAATTTCATCTATACGAACGGCATAGCACGCACTCTGGAAGGATTTACGATCTACTTTAGGTCGCGGATGGAGGATGGATGATATCTATACGTATTTGTTTTGATTTATTGTAGTTGTTTGGATAGTCTAGTATATGGTATGGACCCGGTCTTGAGCATGTCTTTGGCACGGCTCCCATTCCTGGGATGTACTGGGGAATTCCGTTCGCGTTCGCTACGGGGATCCTGCTTATGGACGAAACACGCAACTTGCTTGTTCGCACGTATCCTCAGCTGACATCCCATGCTACAGTCGATCATAGTGAAGATGGCCTGGTAAAGCATCCGAAGATACCCACAGGCGGTCGAAAAGGCAGTTCACTACTTGTTGTAACAGCACGATGTAGAGTACAATACATATATAGACGCGAGACATCTCCATAATAATAAGTTTTTGTGACACCCCATTGGTGTGCAACGCAGACGAGCTCAAGCGACGCCCAAATCCAAGCGATACAACAGACATTCGACTCATACAAATACAATGCAAGCAAATCAGAGGGTCGCAACCGACGTAGGCATGTGTCAATCACGCGTCCTCGCCCTTCCCGATGCGCTGTAGAACCCATTTCCCGCCCTCGTAGCCCCGTAAGAGTCTATACTCCGGAGTGAGCTGCACCTCGCGCAGTGCAGGACAGTACCGGTTCCACGGGATGACAAGTTCCCGCAGCTCGTCCTCGAACGTATCAAAAGTGTCGTCGAACAGGCAGAGCGGGTGTCGCAGCTCTTGCTCCACCTCATCGTCGCTGTCGTAGTCGACACCGCGAACAGCCGTTGCCATGATGGGGCGTGCGTATATGTGCAGCGTCCGCAGATGCGCGAGGCGACCGAGGAGTTCTGGCCCCATCGCGACGAGTGCAGTCTATCGATGACGCACCACGTCAGTACAGTCATCAACGAGGATGACAGGCACACGCAAACTCACCTCGGTCGGTCCGCCGATCTCGTACGTGACCTTGAGGGAGCGCAACTCGGGGAAGAACCTCACGATGGCGTGTATGATCTCGTCGTCCCACGCCGCGAACTCGACGTCGAGCTTCTCAAGGTCCTGCAGGCTGGCTGCGACAGCCGCAAGCGCGGGCAGACCCTCTCGCTGTCCGCTCACTGAGTTGGGCAGCACGCCGCCAGACCGATCGGCGGAGTCGCGGTCCCGTTTCCGGGGCGCCTCCGGGCCGGTGCAACTTGTGAGGCGCAGCGCCTTGAGCGGGCGACCGCTCCCTACGACGCCGAGCAGCGTACCGACGGGGCCGGCATACTCGCGCAGGCCAGGCAGCACGCCCGGGGGCAGCTGCGCGTGCTGTGTCGCGCAGTGATACGTCGCGTATGTTGTGATTGTCGGGCAGCGCTGGAGGAACGAGAAGAGCGCCGCCTCCGGGAAGCCGTCGCCGTGCGCATGCGCGTGTGCGTGCGCCTGAAGGTGCCCTTGTATATGGCCAAGCTGCCAGATGTTGACACCCGGGGGCAGGTTCGCAAGGCCTAACATGGCTTGCGGTGGCGGCGGTGGCGCAGCGGGCTGGTGGTGAGGGCGCCCGAGCTGGTGTTTACGCTCAATGTAGAGGCTCTGTAAGTTTTGCGGAGGTGGGTGGGAGGCGCTGAATCCAAGTTGCCCGACGACCCACATGCCGAATTGCGGAGCGGCAGGCGCTTCTCCAGGCCCAAAGATATACTTGAATAGCTCAGCAGATGGGTCGATGACGAGCGTATGTAGGTTGGGCGCTCGGGCAAGACTGAGGAGCGCGTACGCGTTGTCTCCCATCGACCCGTCCCCGAGCAAGTCATGGTAGAGACGGCGTAGATTACGCATCGTGAAGTGTTTTATGGGCAAGGTGAGGGGGTCGAATACATTCAGGAATCTGCCGAACTGCACCCCGCACCTCTCGATGCGAAGTGTCCTCAGCAATGGGTGGCTGTAGATGAGCTCGAAGTGCCTGTATCCGAGCTGCAGATCGGTGAAGGTCACACTCGCCAACTGTTTGAAGGAGAGCATCCGAGAGACCATGTCCGTGTATGCTGCAGATGTGAGCTGATTGCTCCTCCGCCGGCGGTCGTTGTCGTCATATGGCGACCCATCCGCCCTGTAGTCAGCTGAGCGCGCTGCGGAGCTGGACAGGGGCGCAGGGACGGAGAGCTCGAGTCTCTCTGCAGCGAGGTGCATGCCTGGATATTCATCCCACAAGGGCAGACTGCGATTAACGTCCACGGGGCTACGCCAGACGACGGTGCGGTGCAGAGCCCGGAAAGCGAGAGTATAGAAGCGCTTGGAAGCCAGCATGACACTGAGGACGTCGGTCGAGCGAGGTACGAGCGAGAAGATCTCCTGCCAGACTTCAGCTGGGATGCCGTCAGGATCCATGACCGTATCTGGGATATTGAACGCCGTTAGAACATGATTGTGTTTGCGATCGTCTGCAGCAGAGTCGTCCATGCTTCCGACGGATCGTCTATGGACGGGTGTTAGGTGCAGTTCGGAGTTACAAGAGGGGGTATGTATAGGAATGACTCGTCAGTGTTGACAGCATGCTGCATAGCAACTGGTACCACAAACAATGGTGCGCATAAACGGCGTAACACAGTTACATCCTACCCGCCACAATAGAACAATGAACATATTACCGCACTGCGCATGTGCGATAGCGAACGTGCCACGCTTGCCTGCCATGGTGGCTTCAGTAACCTGTGTGGCAATAACACATCCGCGTAGAGCGTTGTGTCGCCGATAACACGAGTCCTCCTGAGTTCGCTCTGCCTCCCGCAATACTCTCCCGTCTGTATCCTGACAAAAAACAGACCCGACGCACCCTGTCCCAGCCTTCCGGCTACACAGCCAACGTAAGCCTCACTATGCGGTTCAGGTAGATTCCTTTAGCGCAAACAAGTCCGAGGATTAATGCGGTTAATGCGGCTAATGCAGTGTAGTTGGAGGAGGAGGAGGAGGAGGGTGGTTCTATTTAGCCGCGCGAGCCACTACACGCGGTGCAGTACTCTCACGCGACAGCGTTGGAAGTTCAAGGACAAGAAGGAAACAAGAAACCATCGAGCGCCCATACGTATCTTCTCTGTATACGGTCACGTGGGTTTCATTCCCACCTAATATGTGGGTTCAGACTGCACGGATCCTTCGGGCCACCTGCAGACCTGAGCGCTGAGCTCCGAGGTGAAGAGCATAAGGAAAGTGACCCAAATTTAACATTCGAGTCGACGACAGACGTACGTGGTGTACTGTAGTAATTCGACCATAGGTTCACTGGGTGTGACCTGTGACCGTGAACTAACTAGGCGCCCCAGTTCACGGCTGCCTGTGACCTATGACCATAGGCTAGTTCAGTTCACCTGTGGCGGCGGCCAAGGGTGCACCCGAGAAGCGCCGGCGGTTGGCGTCCGGAAAGCTTAGTTCAGAGCTCCATGTGACTGTGACATCTGAACTGAAACCCTAGCTCAGCAAGGGCTGTGACATGTGACTGAACCTATGGTCGAATTACTACAGTATCTCGCCGCAAGAACCGCTTCGGTATCAGCTCTTCCGCCGAGATCTGAATCGACGCAAACGCCATCGGCCCCATGACATCATTCCACTGACCGTTATTTTATCGCAACGAAGTACATAGTCAAAGAGGGTTCTGAATGGTGGAATCCACGGTAGTATATCACCTCGGCGTCGGCCGCGCGACGGTCGGCGCAGCAAGCAACGTGAGAGTGACTTGATCGTCAGCCTCCAGCATCATGATGAGGCTGACAGCTTGAGTGAGATCGACAGTTATGCCATACCCTCGCAGAACGGAGAAACGATGCGAAAGTCGTTGCATGCTTAACTGATAAATTTTCGTACTGAAGCTGCACCGACATTGGGTTCGCCACCACGGCGCAATAGACGATCATGAAGATGCCACTCAGGCTGAGACGCTGCCGTACGTGATAGACAACTTGACGGCGAATTGTTTCACATTAGAACTCTGACATTCAGCCTTTATAGAAAGCGCATATGCACAGAACGCCACCAGTATGCTGTAGATGACGGGGGAGACCTCTGGAGAGTTCGAGAGTGATAAGCTAGATGATGATCTCGAGGGAGTGCATTATACCTAGCCAACGTTGGTGGGGAGCCATATTAGCAATAGGAAAGATGTGAGCCTCCTAATCTGCATACTGTGAGCATGAAAATTAACTATATGTACTCCCTTGTAAGTCCAGTGCTGGTAAGGGCATTATCACCGAATGCGCTCTCGAGTCAATGCCAGTATTGCCACGATGATTGAATGGTCAAGTTCAGTTTTAGACTGCGGGAGACTACTTGTAGACGACAATCATGTCGAAAGTCATACCCTGAAAGTCCAACTGCCGTATAGTCACTAACTTCACGGGCTTCGACTTAGCTCTGATGTTGTGACTATCAACAAGTGGAGATTACATGACTCGGGGAAGAGAACAAGCAGCGGCGCTAACGCGAGCGTTCGAATACTTGCGCGCCGTCGACGTCGACACGATCACATGCGGGCGTGTGTACGTGTAAACACGTTGTACGACATTGTTCGCGACCAGTCAGAGTCCGCTTTGTCTCAACGCCACTCGAAAACAATGCACGGCATACAACGTTAGCTCAGAAGGCCGTTTCTGTATCGTTTATAAAGGACCATGTGAACTGACAGTCTTCAACCACGACAACCCCTAGCCTCCGAGTACGCCTGCATCTCAAGGACAACAGCCCCGCCGCGAGCCCAGCGAACGTCAATCAGCAGCCATGATGCCTCAGGATACTGTCTTGTCTGCAGACAGTAGCTACGCGTTGCACAGAAAACAATTCTTGGCTCTTGTCAAGAACCTGTACGCGTCCGGGTCAGTGGCAAGTTCCGTTTTCAGTGCTTTAAGTTCCGAGCATTCGAAAGAATCGTACTGATGACCGAGGGTCTCACTCGTAGCGCCCAAGCTGATTTAGACCTTCCGTGCATAGCTGTTATCGGGAACCAGAGCGCAGACAAGTCCAGTCTCGTCGAGGCCATCTCCGGAGTGAGCTGTCGTCTCCGTGTTGCATGTTTCTTTCACTGACTTTACTAGATTACCGTGCCCCGTGACGCAGGAACATGTACTCGCTGCCCCATGGAATGTCGCCTTTCTTCATCGAGCGAGCCGTGGCGATGCCAGGTGTCCATCCGGTGGGAATTCGACCAGCAGAGCAAGCGCTGCGATAAAGTCCGGGAGGAAACCTTTGGAGGCATCATCACGAACAAAACTGATGTTGAACTGATGTTGCGCCGTGCTCAAGCCGCAGTCTTGAATCCAGGCGTACCGATGGCCAAGTTCCTCACCATGAGCGTGGATAGCTTGGATGACGCCGGCGCAGCCCAAGCGAAGCGTCTAGCCTTCTCGAGGAATGTCGTCTGTATTGATCTCGCGGGCCCGGATCTTACGGACCTTTCTTTCGTGGACCTTCCTGGTGTGTCACCACCCTTGTATTTCCCGGAACGAACGTGTCTGAAAATATGCTCAGGTATCATACAAGTCGCAGAAGCCTCAATTGTGCAGTTCGTGGAGAATCTGGTGTTAACGCATATTAAAGGCAATTGCCTTATCCTGGTGACCTGTCCGATGAGTGGTATGTCCCCTGGTCCATCACCGCTTGAGTGCCCTGTGATTCAAGTCTCTTGCCCAGATGATATTGAGAACCAGAAAGCTCTACGACTCGCAAGGGATGTTGACCCTTCGGGACTGCGAACGATTGGTACACATCGTCCTGAATCTTAGTTTATCCCCCAATGCTCACTCGTAACTTTCTAGGTGTGCTTACCAAGCCAGACACGCTCACGGTCGGCGCCATCAAGCAACAAGAGAACTGGCTGGACGTCCTCGAGGGCCGCAACGTACAGCATCGGCTTACCCATGGTTACTTCTGCACGCGGCAGCCGGACGAGGCCGAACGGCGCGATGGTATCACTGCGGCACAGGCGCGTGCTGCCGAGGCGACGTTCTTTGCGAAGACAATACCGTGATCAAAGTCCAGCCAGCCGCAACATTTCGGCACACCCAACCTGGTGAAGACGCTTAGCGCACGGCTCACACATATCATCGACAAGGCGTGCGTGTCTAGTCTTTTTCTAAGTAACAGGGCTTAACTTTTCTCGTTTGCACCGACAGGGTCCCGAAACTTCAGCAGCAAGTCATAGACCAGCTCGCGACATGTCGTTCCGAGCTCGACGCACTCCCACCTGTCATCACAGAGCCGGCGTCCTTCATCCTCAGTCTTGTCACTGGTTACTGCGCCGCTGTGCGCGCGTACGCCAAGGGTGACCCGGGCGCATTGGTACAGAAGAACCATGTGTCGTATGCGGCTTTTAAGCGCGCTATATGTGCAACCGCGCCGCCGTTCCTGCCCTTCCCCTCCGCCGCAGATGCTCCGGCGCACGCGCTCGCATACTTGGGGCTCGACCTCGACGAGCATGAGTCCGAGTCTGCGTGTGACGCTGTAGTTTGGGGTGTACAGACGAAGTGCATGTATCTGTGTGACGTGAAGGAGTACATTGTCCAGTGAGTTCCTCTACGTCCCCCGTGCGCCGCTTTGTCGTAACTGTCTCATAGATCTCGCGCGCGAGAGCTGCCGAACAACATTCCGTACCCCGCCAAAGTCGCTCTCATCAAAGACTTCCAGATCACATGGAATTCGCTGTGCCAAGCAGTCTTTGATGATGTCACGAAGCATTTCCAGGAGACGCTTGCACAACTGATGCGCGAGGAGTTTCAGGGCTATAGTCTGTTGCACTCGCGAGTCAAGTAAGTCCTAGTTCGACCTAGTAGCAACAGAATGCCTCGCTTACTGAAGAATAGTGCAGCGGTCCAAGAACTTCTAAGCGATCGCCGCAACGTGGCATGGGACCACCTGAAAGGCCTTCTTGAGTTTGAGTCTACACCCTTCACGCAGAACAAGCGCCTCCTCACCGAGAAAACTGAGAATAACCTCGCAAGGTTCAAGACTGCACGTGCAGGGAAGGACAAGGACTTATTCTCGGATGAGATCCGCCTCTTCTATGCTCGCAAACAGACTCAGGCTGGCGCACAGAGTCAGCGGCCGCAAAGTGGGCGCCCTACACGCCCCATCCCAAGTCGATTCAGCTTCAGTGCCCCGCCGACGGAGGAAGCGTTTGCGTCCGGAAAGTTGTCTTCCTCTTCTCCGGGGCCCCCGGTGCCCTTGACTCTCACGCAGCCCGCTCAGAAGACTACGTCAATGTTCACTTCAGCGGCGCCATCGCTGTCCTCTCTCTCGTCCGAAGTGAAACCGCAGACAGCATTGCAGGAAATCAGTTTGGATGACAAGAAGGACCTAGAGAAGAAAGCCCTGGCAATCTTGACGCAGCTGGGATACGAGGGCCTCAATCCTGCGGACGAGTATGCGGAAGAGCTGCATGTCATGGCCGAAGTGCGAGCGTACTTCCATATCGCATACAGGGTGAGCTGGCAACCTCTTTTGGCGACTCGGACGCGGATTCTCAACGCTGTCGTTTAGCGTATCATTGACTACGTCCCGCTCTCCATCGATCACCTCCTATTAAACGGATTAAGCGAACGCCTTCAAGGTACTTTGATTGAGAAGCTTGGCCTCGGTTCGGCGAAATCGATTGAACGCTGCACCGCCTACCTAGCGGAGGACGCGAACGTAGTCGCTTCCCGCACGGAGTTGACGGGTAAGAAGGAGAGGCTCGAGAGCGTCCAAAAGGAACTCGACAACTTCTTGTACGCCTGATTTGTGCTCATGGGTTTGATACACACGTATAATTGCTCGCCTGCATACTCATATATCACATAAGTTACCATCGTAGGCTCGCCCCTGTCCAGCCACATACCCCCACAGATGCTGAGCGCTTCAGCCACGATCGGATCGGGTCTACCACATGGCGCATGACGCCGTCGTGTCCTTACATAAACCCTTAATGACTTTGAACTGCCGCCACAACCACACCGTCACAGCGCCTTGTGCGAACTTCAGTAACCATTCTGTCTCAACTTCGTCTTCTGCGCCTCCAGTCCGGGAAGAAATACCCACTAAACTATCTTAAGTGTTGCAAGAGACTTGCTTCCGTGCCTTCACCGATTCTGACTCGTCATACCCACTCGCGACGCGTGGTAAAGAGGATGCAGGCAACAATCACGCCGCAACATGCGGATGTAGACTCTTCCAAAATGAAGGAGGAAGTGGAGTCTGTCGCGGCCCAGTCGGATCCCATTCCTACTGTGGAAGCGGCCGAGAAGGATGCCATCTTCAGCTCTATTCGCATTGATCGAGAGGATTCGCAGCTCATCGAAGACCTCTCCCGCCTCTCGAAGAAGCGCCCAAAGCTTGTGCGATCAACGGCTTACACCGCTCCCGCGGATCCCAGTATTGTTCTTCATAGCTGGAAAATGAATGAGTTCAAGTACTACGATGTGCCTACGCCGTTCCCGACTCTTGCGAGAGGCTTGTTCACTCAGGAAATCAACAAAGGCGGCCAGGTGAAGCACAGAATCGTCGCTCGAGGCTACGATAAATTCTTTAATATCGGCGAAGTTCCGTGGACAAATGCAAGTACAGCGTTCCACCCACGCTGCGCACGTTCTGACACAATTCATGAGTTAGTGGGCTGCTCTCGAGAGTCACACCCGGGCACCGTATACTCTCACTCTCAAGTCAAATGGATGCATCATCTTCATAGCCGCGCTGACACCCACAAAACTCGTAGTCACGTCAAAGCATGCGCTTGGCCCATTTGGCTACGGTCCCGAAAGTCACGCGCAGGTTGGCGAACGGTGGCTGCGTAAGCACCTCGCTGACGCAGGTAAGACGGAAGAACAGCTCGCGAGGGTTCTTTGGGACAAGAATTGGACTGCAGTTGCGGAGGTAGATAACCCTGCTCCTTTCAGATTACGTGATTGACTGACATCTACCAGCTTTGCGACGACTCATTCGAGGAGCATGTCCTCCCGTATGGCCCGGAAAAGACGGGCCTCCACCTGCACGGTTTGAATGAGTCCACAAAGCATTTTCGGACGATGGAGCAGCCTACCGTCGACGCATTCGCGCGCGAATGGGGCTTCATCGCGACCAAGTCTACTGTATTGCAGTCAATCCCCGCCGTGAAGGAGTTCACCGAGGACATCGGGAAGACGGGCAAGTGGAATGGGGATCCGCTCGAGGGCTTCGTCGTCCGGACGCACGTGGTCGAGCCACCGACGAAGGGCGGCAAGCCCGCGAGCCAGTCGCCCTACGAGCCGGGGTCCTCATTCTTCTTCAAAGTCAAGTTTGACGAGCCGTACATGATGTACCGCGACTGGCGGGAGGTGACGAAGATGCTGCTGTCGAAGGGCCCGCTGGTTGGGAATGTACCGAAGGGCAAGCTGCGCAGGCCGGAGACGCGAGTGTACGTCGACTGGGTCATCAACGAGATCAAGCGCGACGGAAGCCAGTTCGATACGTACGCGCAGGGAAAAGGCATCATCGCCACGCGGGAGCGGTTCTTGAAGTGGCTCGAGAGCAACGAGGGCCGGTCCGCGGAGAAGAAGGCGAAGGAGAAGCACGACGAGAGTATGTTGAACGGGGAGGCCTCGAATGCGTTCGGGAAGACCATCATCGTTCCGGTCGCCGTGCCTGGCGTGGGCAAGACGAGCGTGGCCGTCGCGCTGAGCCATCTCTTCGGATTTGGCCACACGCAGAGCGACGACGTGAAGGTGAAGAAGGCCGCGCCCATTTTTATTAAGAACGTCGTTGGGCTGCTGAAGAATCACGACGTCGTGATCGCAGACAAGTGAGTCGTTTAACCTGGCAAGTTGTAGCTGGACTGATGGTCTCGGAAGAAATAACCACCTCAAGCAGCACCGCCAGCAGCTGCGCGAGGCGACGGCGAGGATGCACCCTCCTGTCCGGCTGATGGCTCTCAACTGGTCGTTCGACGTCCCTTTGAACACGATCCACCGCGTGTGCGCAGACAGGATCACGGAGCGCGGCGACAACCACCAGACGCTTGTCGCGGGTGAGCATGAGGACGTGGTATGGCAATTCCTGAAGAGCGCGGAGGAACTCGCGGACGACGAGGTGGATGTGTCCGTCGAGATGGAGTGGGAAGATAGCCTGGAGGACTCGCTGGCGCGCGCGGTGGATGCGTGCGTACGGATTTTAGGTGTGCAGAAGCCGGACCAGGAGAAGTTCGGGGAGGCGTTAGCGTTCGCGAGGGGATACAAGCCGAGGAGGGCGGGGAAGCAACCAGTCACGGGCGAACAGAGTAAAAAGAAGCAGCCCGCACCAAGGTACTACGGGATCCTCCCGGAAGTAGACCTCGAGAACGAGCTAAAGAAGACGTTCGAGAGGGTGGACGCCCCGCAAGCGGGTAAGGCATTCTGGGAGCGACTGGCAAAAGATAAACGGGTCACGTCACGGCCGCACGTCACCATTGTGCACTGCAAGTCGCTTCCGGAAGAGACCGCACTGTGGGACCTTTGTCGCGGCCTGCAGGGCGAGCCTGGCTCGCCGGCACACCTGCCGCTGTTCAGCTTCCGGCTGGGCCACGTCGTGTGGAACGAGCGGATAATGGCTACGACTGTCGTCGACCTCGCGGTGTCGCTCGACGACGTCGACGCAGAGGCGAAGCAGAAGGGAGTGGACTTCGTACTAAAACTCCCGGCGGAGGTGAAGGACAGGCTGCACGTTACGGTGGGCACCCGGGACAGGGAAGTCGCCCCTGTGGAAGCGAAGTCGCTTGTCTGGGAGTGGAAGCAGAAGAGCGATGCGGCGGGACCAGGCGTAGGCTCTGTAGAGCTCAAGGACCTATGGGTGAAGGGGCGGGTGAAGGGGCTGCTTAGCTGAGCCCCCGTATGCTGGATGGATGGATGGATTCTGGATTGCGCTCAGGATTGAGCTCGGAACGCATCGCTGGTTGATTAAATCCCTACTCTTCCGCATAAGACTCGTAGCATCAAATCATTTGTACATGTAGCAACAACCGCCGCCTAGGAGTAGATATTATCACCGCGCCTTATGGCTTTTGCTTTATATTCAGTGGCAGCGCGGCGTGATCCCTATAGCATGGTGGGAATATGGCCGTTGAGTCAGCGCCATGGACACACCAGAGCCCACTCCCTTTCTCTCACATCTCCTTGACTCGTATCCCACTGAATGCATCTCCAACGACTGTCTCACCCCATCAGCGCTGTCCAATGCCGACGCCCGGTTTGCGTTCATCCAGGTCCTTTCACGACGGTCGCGGACAAGCGGGCGAGCACCGAGCACTGCACCCGTACTGTGTTGCTTCCAGGTTTCTCTGGAAAATGGCGCTCGCCAACAAGGCCTGCAACATCTGCTTCACCGCGAACGCATTCTTCTATCACGACGGGAGCAATCGGTCGGTATTCCACTACTTCGTCAGCAACCAGATGGCGCTACCCAAGCCGGTGCGTTTGTCAGTACCTTTCTGGCTGACGAATATTTGGTAGGAGTGTACACTGCGCGGTATGAGCTTGCGTTAAAATTGCCCATATCGTTTCAACTGGTACAGTGCTATGTAAAGAACCTGCAGGTAATCTTCCCACTGCCATCCACGCTCGTCCTCGTTTCGTACGGTACACTATCGGAGTGCGTGCTCACAGTATGCAGTTTAGTGATATTCACGTCCCACCCTATTGTCGGCCTGAGGCTTGATAGAAGCCATCTATACGGCGGGTCACTCGTCACTCAGACGCTCACGCTGGCTAGGTAATGCGCTTCGAGATCATCGTTGACCTCTCCGGAGCCTCCATGTCGTCTGCAATGCGCTACTGCCTTTCTGTGTATCAGGGCTTTCTAGACAGCCTGGCTCTCAGAGTCCTACCTCAATTTCCGTCGAGATGGCTCTCCCGTGCGTCTCGCTCATCTTCATGACCCTCTATCGTGTCAATGACAGGTAGCAAATGCCTTCCTGCCGATGCCCGTCCAGCTTCAGGTACAAGCCTTTTGTTGAATCTACAGCGACTTCCACATCGCTTAACTGTCCTGCGGGTGTTCCTTGACTCGTACCCCTGTCAGGACATCCCCGGCAAGGAGTATGACGCCCCATCAGCGTGGCGATGCAGCGTGCATCGCACAATGAATGCCCGAAAAGCGAATGACTCGTTAAGCGAAATACGCCGGGAGATCAAAACTCTGAGGCATCATGTTTTCGTGACCGAAAGAACTGTCAAACCATGTCAAACCGGTAGTAATGCGGATGGCCCGAAATGACTTGAATGTTCGCTGTGGCGCTCGAGCAGCTTTCAGCAGCTTCCAGGAGCTTCCAAAAGTTTCCGGGCTGTTCGCAGCGACGAACTGTGCACCAGTGTGTGGAGTAAGTCACCGTGCGCATGCACTCGCAACGGCTGGAGTTCGGCAAAGACGGGCGCAAGTGTCAGAAATGGAGCGTCAGATTCTGAAGAGCTGTTCAGGATTAATATAAAAGAGAGCACCACTATACAAACGCCATCATCATCAGCCCTTCGACTTGCAAATACGTCAGCCATGGCCAACATTGAAGGTCAGTTAGTACTGCATATATTTATGGAGCACACTCTGAAAGCAGTCCGACAGGGAGTTGTCACTGCGGGACCATCAAACTGCGTATTCTGGGAGGCTTCGGGGAAAATACCAGGGCCATCGTCTGCCACTGCAGCGTGTGCGCCACGCTCGCCGGCAGTTGTAAGTCTTGATCCTATAAGGTTACAGGACGTACATACTTACCTACCCGTACAGTGTTTGCGTACGTTGCACAGGTCTCTCGAGTCAACTTCCAGGTACTCCAGGGGACGACGAAGGCCTACAAGCAGCCCAAGAGCGAGGGTATGTCCGGGCAGATCACCCGGCACTTCTGTGGTGATTGCGGGACGCCGCTGTGGGCGGAGTCTGAGGCCATGCCCGATGGCATCAGCGTGAAGCTGGCGCCGTTCGGCAACAAGCTACCTCCTGGCGCTGAGATCTTCTGGAAGAACGCTCATAGTCAGTAACACTGTATTCCGTGGTCGTGCATAGCTAACAATTATTACATTACGCAAACAGAATGGCAGAAGCCCATGGTCGTCTCTGAGGCTGTGTTTGACGGGATGCTTATTTGGGAGGGAGGGTATCAGGTAGGAGCGGTTGCGACGAGTCTCATGGATTAGTTCACCTTGCTATGGTGCAAGGATAGAGGCACCGTTGCTAGCGATCGAAACGAAGTGAACTTGTAGGTTCACGCTAGTGGAAGATGCCAAGAGATGTATCACATTCGCAATCACCAGAAGCCAATAACTAGGGCCAAAGATATCCAGATCGCAGAGACCCGCGTACATCAGGCATACATGAAGTTGTCGAGCTCCTTCTGGACACTCTCCAGCCTCTCCCTTTTACCCGTCAGCTCCGTTCTGGCAGCAACCACGTTCGCGTCCTCGGATAAATATGCCACGCAGCGTTCCGTAGACTTCGCAGACCCGAGCCCGAGCTTCTCGATCAATGTATCCTGCAGGCGTTCACTCAGACCATACAGGAAGAGGTGGTCGATAGAGAGCGGGACATAATCGATGACACGCTACGTGTTCCAGACATTCAGGACTTATCAACTTCACTGTGCAGAGACGTCCTCCAGACTCACCTTATACGCCACGTGGAAGTACGCCCGCACCTCCGCCATGACCTGCAGCTCCTCCTCAAACTCATCGGGTGGGTTTAACTTCCCGAGGTCCTCGAGCCTCAGGCCCTTGTAGCCCAGCTGAGTCAGGAGCGCCAGGGCATCGCTCTCAAGCTTCTCGCGCTCCGCTTCGGCGGTCTGCTCTTGAAGCGACGACGCAGCTTGCACAGCCTGAAATTGTGATGGAGGAGCAGCAGGGGTCGATGCCGGAGTAGATGCCTCCGGAACCGCGAGCAGTACTGGGCTCGAGGGCGTGGAGTGTCTAGCGGGTACTTGTTTACCACGCTTCTTTCGCGATTTATTCTGGACTCCTCTGACTTGCAAATGACCGAATACACTAGTGGTTGTGTTCTGAGGAGGCTGCACAGGACTCGAAGGGGTGGCTGCTCTCGGAGTGCTCGGCGTAGTCGCACCGAATCCGCCAAACTGCACCTTTGTCGCATCCACACCCGCACTCAGGCTGCTGAAATCAAAGGGGTTCGAGGCTGCCTGCGCGTTGCTGGAGCCCTCCTTGCCTGGCCTCTTGCTCGGCGCGCCGGTCTGCCTGCGCTCCTGGAAACGGTGGATCTCATCCACCATCACGTCCTTCCCCGACCGCGCGTCCTTGAACCGCGCGAGCGTCTTTGCTGTCTTCTCTGAGAGATAATGGCTATTCTGCGTGAACGGCGTCGACTCCAGCTTGAGCAGGCTCTCCAGGTGAATCAAGGCCGCCTCCCGGCAAACTTTCTCTAGCTCCTGGACCGCCGCACTATCGACGTGTTAGTCAGGCTGTCTGTATGAGTCAGCGGAAGCATACTTGACTCGCGAGTGCAGGAAACCATAACGATCGAATTTCTCCTTGGACAGCTCCGACAGCATCTCCTTGAAGTCTCTCTGGACGGTATCGAAGACCTCCTGGCACAGTATGCCCCATGAGCTCTGGAACTGCTTGATCAGCGCGAGCTTCGCCGGGTACGGCACGTTATTCGGCAGCTCGCGTGTGGTGGACCTATCGTACCGTCGTAACACCCACTCCACCTCATGGCTCGAACAAACTCACTGGGCGATGAACCGCTTGACGTCCCGCAAATACACGCACTTCGTCTGCGGTGCCGGAGCCTCCTCCGCAGGCCGAAACTGGTCCTCCTCCTCCTCGTCGAGGTCGAGCCCCAGGTAGGCGAGCGCGTGCACAGAGGCCTCCGCCGCGGAAGGGAATGGCACGAACGGCGGCGCGGTCCCGCGCACCGCGCGCTTGAACGCCGCGTACGAGCGCCGGTTCTTCTGCACCAGCTGCGCCGTGCCCGTCCCGCCCTGGACGTGCGCGTAGACCACGGCGCAGAAGCTCGTGACGAGACTGAGCACGTACGACGCGGGGTCCGCCGTAATCGCGGGCGGGAGCCCCGCGAGCCCGGCGCGGCACGTCGCGAGCTGCTGTATGACCTCTTGCTGGAGCTTCGGGACCCTAAACACGCAGAGGAATACGACAACGTTACAACTGGCAGGCGAGAGTGGGATTGTGCGACGTACGCCTCGTCGATGATATTCGTGAGCAGCGCGCTGAGTGTCTTCACGACGTTCGCCGTGCCGAAACGGTGCTTTTGGCTCGATCTCGACCAAGGCGCCGTCCTCGCGAAGAACGTCGCTTCGGCAGTGCGAGCCTGCGCGGCAGTGATCCCCGCGCGGCGATCGGCATCGTCTGGCTGTCGTGTGCAGAAGTAGCCATGGTGAAGCCGGTGTTGGACGTTACGTCCCTCGAGGACGTCCAGCCAGTTTTCCTGTTGTTTGATCGCGCCCGCGGTGAGTGTATCCGGCTTGGTGAGTACGCCTGGAGAGAGGGAGCGAGTAAGCACGGTAGTAAGGCAGAACTGCGAGGTGTTGACAAACCGATTGTTCGCAAGCCTGAAGGGTCTACATCTCTTGCCAGACGCAGCGCTTTCTGGTTATCGATATCGTCTGGGTACAGCGCCAGGGCCATGTAGTAATATGACACAGGGAATGAGACCACTCATCGGGCAAGTCACGAGAATGAGGCAGTTGCCTTTGATGTGCGACAAGACAAGGTTCTCCACGAGCTGCACGGTCTCAGGTTCCGCGTTTTGGATGATACCTAACATCGCAGACTGTCAGAAGGCGGCCTTCGCTCATATATGAGCGCACGCGCACCGGGTAGATCAACGAAGGAAAGGTCTGTCAAATCAGGCCCCGCAAGGTCGATACAAACGACGTTCCGAGAGAACTGCATCCGTTTGCTCCGAGTCTGAAGGCCGCCACTGTCCGCATTCAACCCACCAGCACTCATCGTGACAAACTTCGCAGCTGGTATATCGGGGTTGAGCACTGCCGCTTGCGCCCGACGCAGCATGAGCTCTACTTCATCCTTGTTCGTGATCAAACCGCCAAACAAGGCTTCTTGGACTTCGTGACGGCGTTTCCCGTCCGAGTCGAATTCCCATCTGATAGACACTTGGCAGCGCCATGGCTCTGTCGACGATGAAAGGCGACATTCCATGGGACAGCGAGTACATGTTCCCGCGTCACGAGGCACGGTGATCTGCGCATGTCGGTGAACGAACACGCAAGACAAAGGCGAGAACTCACCCCAGAAATGGCCTCAACGAGACTCGACTTGCCCGCACTCTGGTTACCAATGACAGCGACGCGGGGAAGGTCCAAGTCAGCCTGTGCGCTGTTCGCAAGCCACGAAACATCGGTGAGAATTCCTCGAAGGGACTCGATTTGCAGACCCCTCACCCAGATGCCCGCAGTTTTTTAACCAGTGCAAGAAGCTCTTTCCTTCGCAGAGCGTAGCCGCTATCAGCAGATAGAACAAGCTCTTCCTTTGATTGTGGCACCATGCCTGTGGGACGGGTGACTTGCGGTGAGTTCAGCGAATAACAGCCTGAGGAAGTGGCAAGGTTGCGGTCAAGAACCTGAGGGCTATGTCGGAGCACCTGCGGAGTGCCAATGTATCCAAGAGAAGGTAAATGCCAATTATTGTCCGTGGGAGCCGTCAATCAACTGCAAGGTGAGGAGGAGGCATGTTGATTGTGGCGCGGAGGTTTTGATACCGTGACAGGTTTGTACGCAACGCGCTTGCCATGTGACCGCGTCGAGATCTCTTACTGGCAGATGTCACTGTCTTGCATTAACGCATAAAAGACGCTCGCCGGCTTTTATGGTATGCAGCGGAGACTAACATTAACGTGACATTGCTAGCAAGTACTAACTTTTTTTGGGTGGAGCGCTGCGTTCGAGATCGTTTGAGGGCTTTTTTGCCGTATTTCTGACTGTCTGTCATTCGACAGTCAAGTTTCAGCCTATGTTTCATTGTGCTGATCCATCGGGACTCGATTTCCTTGTTTGTCGCGTAGGCTGTTCGGCCCATCTCGCTGTTACTGATTACTCTCTCGTTCCGTAGTCTCCAGATGAGGTGTACGGATTCTGACATGAGTATTCGGTAGAAGTGCGCTTTCCCGGCGTCGGGTTTCTGTTTTGCCCGGGGAAGGTTGCTTGGGCGCAGCTTAGGACGGCCCCCAGCGAGGGCCGGGCCCATACGCCACCTTTCTTGGACCATAGTTTATGGGCTAGGGTCCAGACCTGCTCTTGTCCAGGAGCTTCGCACTCCGAAAGTATGTGTTCCATGCTTTCTATTTGCCCGCAGTGTTTGCACTCATGGCGCGCTTGCATTTCTTCGGAGTAGCCAGGCCGGAGCCAGTTTGATCCGACCATGTAGGCATCATGCATCGCCATCCACATGAAGTAGCGGACTTCCCTCCTGAAGTCATTATGGCTCAGGCTCTTCCAGATCTGGCCTTCCGTCGGAGATCTCTAAAAGAACACTTCGACATTGTCGATCGCTCGGATGAGGTTGTCTACGGCGCGCGGCCTCGGTGAGTACTTACGCATCTTTGTCTCTCTGATGCCCTTGTATGCTAGTTTCTGGGTCACAACGCTGAACTTCGCCCCGGTGATGTGGAGGCTGGGCTGTACCTCTAGTGGTATGTCATCTGGTTGCTCCAGCAAGTACTAACTTGAAGTAGTACTGCCACACATTTTGCAGCGGCGCAGCACAGCAAGAAAACCACAACTGACTTGTCTAATCACTCGCCATATATACCTTGAAGTCAGATGTGCAAAGCAGTTACCACATTCAGTGATGGTATCGTACGTGCAGAAAACGTTTCTAATGGCCCGAGGAGCCTGGAGGAACAAAAACTCTGCTCACGTTGACTATCCTCCTGTCTACGCGCAGATGGACAATGTTCTAGGATGACACATTGACGGCAACCATGCGTGCTTATAACACTAATGCCACTTCCGTTAGTGTGCTTAACGTCCTGGGCGAGCCTCCATTAGTGGTGCCGGAATAACGGTCTGGCACCGACCGGAACGCGGCATCCCCTTTCTCAGGCTCTTTGCAAAGCTCCTGTTGCAAGCCAGCAAATGGCAAGGAGTCTTGTGTATTCATGATCAGCTGGTCGCGGAAAACTGTGAACATGCAGTAATTGGATTATGCAGCCACAATCAAACTTCGTGCTGTGCAGCCTGAGTGTGGTTTAGAGTCAGCAGCTTCTATTCAGCTATCATAGTAGGGGAGGCGTCCATATCACGAGAGCATCGCATTTAGGTATCTGATGGGGATGATTAGGACAGCTCGGTTTCTCCGTTGATGTCTGCATGCGTATGGCGCTGTTCAGCCGATACATAAGACATCGGGCTGATGCCCATTTAGACGACGATACCGTTCGTACCTCTCTTTCGCACAAGTATGGCTGACGTCGAAGGTGCGTCTGCACACTTCGACATCCCTGGCAGAATCAATGGACTGGGCAAGCCTAGGGAGCTGTCACTGCGGCGCTATCAAAGTACGCGTCATCGGCGGATTCGGAGAGAAGGCCAAGGCAGGTGTCTGCCACTGCAAACAGTGCCAGGTCCTGGCCGGGAGTCGTGCGCCATCCACCGCCCGTTTGCCACTCACCTCTGACGAGCACCCATCTGGTACTTTCGTTTTAGTATTCTCCTACCTCGGATTCGTGAAGCGAGAGAACGTCAAGGTTCTTCAGGGAGAACCCAAGGGGTACAAGCAGCCTCTCAGCGCGGCCCAGTCAGGCAAACCGATCACTAGGTACTTCTGTGGCGATTGTGGGACGCCACTCTGGGCTGCGGCTGACTCGGCACCGGACACGTACTCTATCAAACTCGCGATGTTCGGAAACAACCTCCCTCCTGCGATGGAGATATACTGGAAATACGCGCAAAGTAAGTTCCACGAGGTATTTGTTGAACGTGAGCTAAACACTGACCCACGTGTAAGCCTGGGAAAAGCCAATGGTTCCGTCAGAGGCCCTATTCGATAGATGGTACGAAACGTAGTCACAAGGGCAGCTGCCTTATACTCTACCTGAGTATGGGAAATAAATCTGTTGGTTTCCATTGCGGATTATAAGGTAAACGAAGCACACCTTTCGTATGAGAACACACTTCTTGTCAGGTCGTGAACATTTGAATACTCCAGGTGCGTCATTAGGATACAACATGAACAATATACAAACAGATCGCCGTGACCGATAACTACGCTAACGGCTCCAACCTGCTTGGATGAGCAAATTGTTCGTCTCACGTTCAGCAGGTGGAGGCATGCCGTCTCTCTCGCTGTAATGGTATTGTTATATCGACATCCACATTTCTCAGCCGATGAACTTACAGGTAGAAACTCTTGATGAGAGCCTCAACTTCTTCAGCCGACATCTTGATATCTGTGATTTGAAATGTGTCACCGAGTGGGAACGTCTGCACGCCCTACACGACTCACATTTCTTCGGGTCTTAAGGGTGAAGTATTAGCCAGCCGCGGCGCGGATACCGTTTGCGCAAACAACACTCACTCTTACTGAACTCCTTGCCAAGATTCTTCTGTATGAACTTCTGCAAAGACGGAACAACCAACTTGACCGCCTCCTCGCTGACCTGCCCGCGCGCCTCGTCGTCGTCATGCAGCACTCTTGCTAGCTGATGTCGCTCCGTAGTCTCGTCTAACAAGTCGAAGAAGCGCGTGAACTTGTCCTTGATCGCGCTCTTGCTCTTGTTCCCGTCGTCAGTTAGTGTCTGCAGCATTGGACTGAAGTTTGAGTCGAAGTACGCTGCCTTAGCGGTGCGGAAGTTTGATCTGATGACATCCTGGGCAGGCTTAGAGAGAAGAGTGGGAATCGTAGGCGTAGACGGACGCGTCAGCAGACGTGTGAGCAGATACGAAACATTGTTGAGCAAGAAGATGGAACCGAATGCTGGTCGTCGATTCGAGTTACCGAGTGCTTGCAGCGTGTTCAACGTAGTACTGACGAGATCATCTGAGATCGAGTGTGAGACCTTTGCACCACGTTCCGCCCAAAAATCACGTACATGTGAAATGTTGGAGGATAGTGTTCTCGTCGATGTCTTGCCGCGCGCCCTTTGCAACTCGTGCACCTTCACCCATTTTCCAGTTGCCATCGCCGAGACTGAACAGCATGGTACACGCAGCTTCGCGTACCTCCGGTAACCGTTCAATATACTCGACCGTCTGGAGTGCTGCATTAACAACCCCTCAAAACAGAACTCCATTGCCACGCACCGACATCGTAGTATCAATAACACCCGTGCTCAGCTCTCCACGACTGCTGCCTGCCGCCAGCTTGATATCGGCCAAGAACTCCGGGAAGCTCCGCTGGCACGTCGCTTTCATGCCCTGCAGGCCGTCCTTTAACTCGTTCTCGCGCCTGCCAGCTCGGTGAACCATGGCCTCCTCCCATCGTTCCTGCGCTGCACTCAGGCACGAGAACAGTGACAGCGCCATGGGAGTATACTTGCTCAGATCGCGCTTGATGAGTGAGTTGAGCGAAGACAGAGTCGATGAGAATAGGGTACAAAGTGAATTCAGGAGGGTAGTATAGGTACTATTGATAGAAACTGGTGTTGTGATGGGTGCGAGCGTGAGGAGAAGCGCATATTCGGCCTGACATGCATGAAGGGATATGTTAAGCACAAACACGAATGATCGATGATGCATATGCGCGACTCACGTCCGCAACATTCATGATGTTATCCATGAACTGTGAGAACTCTTTTCCGGTCGCAATGCCATTAATCGTTCCAGCGCGTTCCACGACTCGTTTGCCGTACACCTCCAGGCACTTTTTCCCCCACGAACCACGCATATCGCCGTATCCTTTCTGCGCCTCCTTGAGCGCAGCCTGGATCGCTGGTGCTGCAGGGTGCGTCGGATGAGTCGGTGGCAACGGAAGCGTGCGCAGGAAATCGACGAGAGAGTGTAGCGTCTCAAGGATATTAGGGGGAAATGGCATGGGTTCAAATTCAGGACCATTGATAGGCGTGCCAGAAGATCCTTCAGCGACAAGCTTCGTATATAATTGCATGAGCTTTTTGGCACCAGTCTCGACGAGGCGTGCCTGCGTAGCGAAGTTAGTATGTAGACGTCGCATACAACGAAGGGGCACGCACCGTCTCAACGGCCCCAATCTCCACGCTACCGAAGGCTATAGTCTGATTCATTCGCGTGACGACCTCAATATACTCTTGCAGCTGACCCGGCTGCGGGCTGTACAAAGGATCGTGAGACGAATACCAGAGAATTCCGACGAAACTCACCCGCGAAGCACCAGTGCCTCCTCTGCGGCGATTCCCTCTTGGTAGGCATGAATCTCGTCGATCTTGTTCAGGGCACTCTCAATGTCTTGTTGATGCGTAAGTTAGCTTGATTGCACTGTCCGACAGGATCTGAAGACTAACTTTTCGATCGACGCGTCAAGATTTGAGATGAGTCATATAATGGGAGAATAGACTTCTCAAGCTTGACCAATCGCGAGTCAAAGCTGGATAATATCGCTGGCGAGGTCTGTTATTTCGCACACGACTCGACATTGAGCAGTGCCTACAAGTCATTCGTTGTGATATTTGCCGCGTCTTATTGAGGTTTTGCTCGAGCTACCATCAGGTCATTAGTTATCAACGATGAACACTTTGACACAGAGGCGCCGTCTGCTGAGGATGCCCTAGTACGCGTTCAACTCCTCTCTTGTGCCAAAAACAGACCACAGATTGTCTAGTCCGTCTAACGACTTCCGCGAGACATACCAGTGGCCCCAGAGCCTACCGCGGGATCGAGTGAAGGTACTGACCAGTTCAATTTCGGCTGTCTCATCATCCATGTTAGACTCTTCCTGGAGTGAGCAAAAGAAGGAAGAGATTCGAGGGGAGAGGGACCTGCAGACTCGGAGTTACGACTGCGCGACCGCTCAGTACGATGCATACAGGCGCCCATAAGCAGTACTGCGGGTAAGCGACGCCACAGACCCTCTCCTGCATCCGCCCACGTATCTCGATATCTGGTTCTGTCGACTATCTGGTCTACAATGGAGCAATCCGAGCGCAGAGGCCTGGACCACTCTTACGACGAGGATATGAGCCATGACGAGCAGCTGTCGGCTGAATTCGAACTCGCGCACACTATCGAGAACCGTATGCTCGAGCATGAGCAGGAACGAGAGGAGCAACGGAATCAGATCCTGAAAACCTACCACGACGTTTGGGATGAATTTTATGAATGGGAACCTGAGCCCTGTTGCTCGGTGGTACGCAGTCTCCAGTGTGCTCTGGTTGAGTCAGTTGAGGGCACATCCGTACCTCTCCACTTCTCTGACGAGAGCATGGACACTGACGAAGTTGATGGCAATACATTCGAGGTCTTCGACATCGAGCAGGATCGGTTGTGTCGATTGGACCCAGACATCGTACATGTGCCAGCCTTCACACCGCATCCCAAGTACGAGGCTTGCACCCCTGCCTCTCAAAATATAAGGAATGTTGGATATCCGCGATGGCTCGACTTTATCCCGTATGCTGACGAGGGATTCCCTGCGTGGACACTACTTCATGGTCGCCGCTACTTCCATTGGCAGGATGTTCAGCGAGATCCAGACGGTGTGCTTTCGTTCATCCCAATGCATCAGGTGTTGTACTTATGACTTGAATGATGCACCAGCATGTCTCATTGAGCTCCGGACAATACACATCTTGGAAAGTCAGCCATTTTCTTACAACGTCATCAATGCACATTCTGTGTTGCCCCGACTCTTTGATCGCGATGGATTGATCGGGAGGTTTTCTAGTCGGTATGCAGCTGACATTGCCTTTCTTTGCTGTCCTTTGGCTAATCTTTCATCCAAGGGACTTGTGGCATTTGCCTCATTGGCCAGAGCTCCCTGAGCTGCCATGCACTCCACTCGATGAGTATATTATGAAAACTCAGATCAATGAGTATGTAGATAAGATGTGCCCGCATATGGGTTGTTTGTACAATCTCTGCCTCCTGCATAGTAGGTTTCCTGAGCTCCAAGAATATATTGTTATTGATGTATAACTGGCAGATGACATTGCTGAACCCTTCTCTGGGAATATTGCACATGTCAGAAGTGGAATTATCAAACAAAAGATACAAAGACCTTGTGGAGAAATGTGTTGTACATTAGACAGGGTACAGGATTCCTTTCTTCTACATGATGGATTTATATCAACAGATTGAATAGGATATCATGGAAGAACCATTGATGGAAGATGTGCAGCTTATGCAAGATGTCCTTTCACTCATACCAGATGAGATACCATGCATACTTGCATCAATTGTGAAACTACCTTGTTATCAAGTATGTACTTTTCAATTCCTGCATTGGCCCACTCTCATTTCAATAGGTGTTCAGCCAAAGATGCCAACTCTTCCCTGACCAGAGTATTGTCCCAGCAAGGGTCTCTAGTGGAGCACCAATCATTGGAACATTTGGTATGGATTATCATAAACACTTGGGCATTTCTGGTGTGCTAACATCCTGACAGAAGATGATGTGCAATCTGACAACATCCCTTCTGGGTAAGTGATTGATCAGCACTACTATGAACATTTTATATACCATTGTATAGCATTGGTTTCTGTTATCATCAAGGCCCATGTGGACTTCAGTGTCCTTGCTACAGGGCCAGGATGCACTGTAAGAGGAACTGCAGATGTGACATTAAATGTATGTTTTTTGACAGACTGTTCTTATACATGTCAGTGATATTGCACACAGGTAGACTCAGGCACAAGGGATGCAGATGCAAGGCTGAGGACTGCAAAGATTCTGCAAGATGTCCCTGCAACCAGGCTAAGAGAGAATGTGATCCAGAAATTTGTGGACCTACTAAGCTTAGAAAGTAAGACTACCCACACATATTCTCAATGAACACCTGCTGACTGACAAATATATAGGAAAGGTAAAACTCCCACCAAGATAGATGTAGTGCCTCATCAGCTGGCCCACAGGCAGGATTCACAAATGCCCCAATGCACCATTACAGCAGGCCATATATCCAGTATGCCTCATCAAATGTTACTGTAACAAAGGCTGCACTCAGCACATGCTCTTAGGAGCTATCTACTAGGACAGGGCAACATGGACAAGGTATATTTGCTCTCAAGAACATGCCAAAAAGCACTGCAATTGGTGGTGAGTGTTTGAGACTTGGAGCACATACATGCTATTAACATATGAGACTAGAATACATTGCTGAATTGTTTCCCAATGAGTTTAATGAACAATTGGAGTAATTCAAGCTACTAGCTTTCTGAGTGCTGTCACTGACTGTCCTTGGTCCTTGACATGACAGCATAGTACAAAAGCACCGTCACCTGAATTATACCTTTACCCTGAATGCAGACCACATCCTAGATTCAGCATGGGTAGGTAATGATACTAGGTACCTCAACCATGCCCAGGGTGAAGGAGAGAACACAACAGCTGAGAGTAAGTGCTGCTAGTCCTTATTAGCACTGATCTGACCAGTCATTCATGTATAGTTCAATGGGTCAGTGGAGAGCACAGAATATTATTCTTTACCAGTAAGTCACCTCAAACTTCATTGGGTGAATATACCAAATTGTCACAACAGCAAGGTATATCAAGAAAGGGGAGGAGCTCCTGTTCAATTACGGAGAGAACTACTGGCTTGGATGATTGAAGGCAGAGTGATTAGTGTCATGGAAAGTGTCCCAGTGTAGCACATAGAATGGAAGATGAATATGAGGACCGAGGACATTGCATGCCGTGCATCATACACCGTTCACCGTGCACATCAATTAAGCGCACACTCATGGCCATGGCACAGACAGAGATATACCACAATAATGTACAAATGTCCCGAAACCTTCTCGACGCCCATCATACCATATCGTAGTCGTGAGGATAACAAGTAGCTGAATCCCGAGACGAGACCTTGACCAGTTATTAGCAATGTGAGATGACACCGTGCCTCAGAGAGGCAGCATACGATTCCTTGGTTTCTGCGGGTGCATTTCTCCTCAATCATTCGCCTCATCGCTAGAATCAAGTAAACTGTGTAGAGATCGGTCAGTGAATGCAGTGATCGAAGACACACAACCATACTTGTACTGCTTCATCAGTGAACACTCCCCGCCGTTCTCCAGGTCAATGCTATACGAGTAGAAGTAGCCTTCCGAGGAGATCACCATGACCTGAGGCATTGTCCTACGCATGGGAGGTGAGCAAACCACGCTGCAACTCCTTGGGCGAGGCAGTCACTTACCCGCTCAAGGCCACCGCACATCGCGCCCCGCTGGTCGGTAGTCGGAGGAACGCAAAGTCCCGTGAAGGCTCCCACATCTCCGTCAGAGTGTTCGGGAGGTAGCCCCCGACGGAAGACGTGATGTTCTTTGTCAGGCGAGCGGACCCACGGCGCAGACTGGACCTAGGCTTAAGTGAGCATCGCAGCAGCATCGGAAGCAACCAGGACGTACGAAACACCCCCGTCCCTTTTCTTTTCAACGTACGCATCGTACCCACCATCCAACTGTCCCTCCCGGCTGTCCACCGACTCCGACGGGCTTGATGGTGTCTTCAAACTGCTCGCCCCACTCTTCTGCTGCCCGAGTTTGAAGATGTGCACTGTGTCGTGCGCCGAGCTCACCGCGAGCAGCGTTGATACTAGGTTGAAATTCATCGAGTATATTCGCGCCTCGCGCGTGCCCCGCCGGAATTGGTACAACTTCTCCGCGCCGGGTATGCTCCACACGCGAATTACAGTGCCCTTGTCCGACGCCGTTGCCAGCAGCGTGCCCGTCGAGTTGATCGCGAGGAATGAGATGGGTGCCTTGTGTGCCTGGATGACGTTCGCTACCGTCAGCGACCGCGTCGAGAATAGGAGGACATCGCCGGTTTGCTGGCCCGCGGGTGTCGGTGATGTGGGCTGCGCAGACGGCTGTGCGAGCGGTGACGTGGGCGACGGGACGGGCGAAGGGTATGCGAGGTAGGAATTGTCAGACGATGGTGAGAGTGCGATGATGGCTGGACGGACCCGGTCGATCGTCAGCAGTTAGACGCGCCGGTGAGACTGGGCACTGACCATCTGGGTTCGGTGTCGTCTCTATAACGTGCATAAGCCGCATATTCGAGATGTCGTAAATGTAGATTTCTACTTCGAGGACGATTACGAGAGTCTTGCGGTTCATTTTGACGGCAAGGATGGAGGAAGGGAAGAGGAGTTCACAAATCATGGATTGCCGCTACAGTAAAACAGCGTGAGCAAGACAACAATAGATAGGCATATAACATAATGAGGTGGAGGGAGGGGGAAGGGGGGGTGAAAGTATTAGCAAGTTCGACGCCCAATGCATCCTGACTCGGCCTTCAGTGGGGGCGAGGAGTTGCTGGCTAGTGCTCAGGATGGTCGGATGCAGAGTTCGATGACATTGAAACTGAGTAGGATAATGTATGACTCGGAGCAATTAATGGACCTTAGGTCCTTGGAGCAGAACAAGGTCATCTAGACGAGAACACTTACCTTCGTGTTCACGATCTGCAGCTTGCGAGGGCTAGATTGCGGGTGGTCCGCCGCACCGACCAGTGCCAGTAACGACGTGCAGAACAGCATCTCTACTATTCCCCTCGCGCCATCATCTACAAGAGACCCTTCAGTCCGTTTGACCCTCTCCGAGGCACAGTACAGACGTACTCTTCGTGTATACACGACCGAATGGATCTACGTTCGTGATGCTGTAACCTTTCCGCGTCCCGACGGAGATGCACGTAAAGTCTTGGTTGAAGTTCGCGAACAACATATTCGAGTTCACGCGTTCAGCCATGAAAGCTGAAAAAGGTCCGCCAGTTAAGAGTGAAGGGGAGAGGAGACCGTTTGCAGCAGTCAAGCAGCAGCCACTTGGCAGCCACGCTCAGCGCGGTGACCCGGTCTGACAACGAGACTTCCCGCGCTCTCATAGTACTATTTAACAAGCGTAAGAATTCACTTATTATTTAGTGACCAGCCTGCGTAACAAAAAATGGATCCCGCATAGAACGTTCATCAATTGTACCGAACATCCGTTACAGTACACCTCAGCTACGGTACTTCGAGCAAACGATATGTTCCATTAACCAAACAACCCGAATCCGGTTCAACGAGGCGTCGCAAGAACGAAACGGACAATACAGACGAAAGAACGATCGCGTTGAGGTGCAGCTACCTATAGAGATATCTCGTAAATGAATGGGTATATATGAAAAGCGATACATCTCCGAATACAAAAGACATTACGCCGGATGTGAGAAAACTAGAATGTGAACGTGTCCATCCATACGCGCCGAGGGTCCATATTTAACATGGAAGCTCCTCACTCTCGCCCCCGATTCGCTAGGAACACACCCATATCGCTCTTTGTCCGTTGCACCCCGCGCAGACCGACGCTAGGGAACTCCCCCGAAGCCTTCGTGGCCTCCTGTGCAATCGCATGCTCACGTGCGAGGTCCAATGTTCCACCAGGGAACCCTTCGAACCGGCTATCCGACTCGGAAATAGGGGCAGGAGCGGCAGACTGCTCGAACGCGGACTGATTGGGTGGCGGCGACGGAAGAGATGGTGACTGAGAAGTGGGGAGCGAAGATGTCGAGTGGGAACGCTCGTCAGACTGCTTGGACGACAGCGACTTGCTCCTCGACTTCTTTTTCCTCTGCGTAGCTTGTGCATCACCTCCAGCAGGAAGTGAGGGTGAGGGTAAGGGCGACGTCTGAGAGAGGAGATGGTGATTGTAGCGTGAGGGATCTGCATTCGACATAGATGCCGAGGTGCGAGACTGGGAGTCAGACGCGCTTCCGTTCACCGACACACCATGAGGTGCCCGTCGGACGTATGTCTCCGCGCCGAAGTCGGCGTCGTCCTCCAAGGTATCATTGCCCTGAGCGAATGGTCCGAACTCCTCCTCGAAAGGAGAGCTTGTTGAGACCGAACCTGAGCCAGGCCCCATGGGCCGATTGCTAGGTTCGAGTCCACTTCCCTAGACATTCCTCCAGCTCAACAATAGCACAGGACAATTTGCAGCGCATACGTACTGGGAATCCCTCAAATCCACCATCTCCATGCTCCTGTTGTTGCATCCCCATAGCCATGGCCAGCGCCATCCGCTTCAGCTCCTTTCTCTCCCGCTTCAGCCGCCGACGCTCCTCCTTCGCCTTCCTTTGCTCCTCCTCCGCAGCGGCGGTCGCCACAGCGAGACGCGCAATTGCTTGTTCGTCTAGCGCAGAGGCGTCGAGGGGCGCTGCGTCCGAGTCGAGGGTGGACGAAGATATCGTCCGCGACCTTCTGCTCGGCCCAGTCTCTTCATCGTCCGAATCAAGGTGAATGGGCGATCGACCAAACAGGTTGTATCCAAAAAGTGTGATACCCTTGCGTGGCTTACGCCGCTTTTTGCGCCGACGTTCATCTCCGATATTGGAGTGCAACGAGAGGGTTTCCGCGTCGGGTGAGTCAGAACCAGCGAGGAGACCCTCGAGCTCGTCTGGACGCGCTCGTGGTGGTGGAACAACGAAATGCAACCCATTCTGTCGACGTGCCCCGTACTGCTGCTGCTGGTGATCGTTTTCATGGTCGTAGTCGTGGCGATCGTCCGAATGTTTGAGGCAAGGAAGACATGAGGAGAACACAGCTTGGATGCTGTCCAACCAAGAGAAGTGCAGGTTGGCCATCGTCAGCCAATATGTTGGCGAGGGCCCTGAAACAGTAGTGGTCAAACTTGTACGTTCTGTGCAGTCAAGGTAAGTCGGGAATGAATCTAAGGCCCACGAGCGTGGCACTGGCAGCTCAGCGCGTGGCGGTCTGCGGCAGCGCCGGCTTTTATGGTCTGCAACGGAGACTAGCGATGTCGATGAGTGGCTACTCTGACGCTGCCTGTGTCCAAATATAGTATCGTGAGAGATGTGGTTCATATGCATGTGATTGAGTGCTTGACCGGTGCTTCATCACTTACTGTAGTACATCAGTACACCCATGGCCAAGTGATATCTACAGCTATAGTGTACAGTCGCTGGAGCGCCACGCATGCTGCATAATACTCCGGATTGCTTAGGACCTCCATATCATGGCTGTGGCTGTGGCTGGAAAGCAACAATTTGAGTTTGAGAGGCAGCCTGTCAACTTCGATGTCCAGTTGACGTTCAGAGCAGAACACCTGTTGCAGTGTTACGCGGAGCGTAACACCCTGCGCTAGCGCAAACCCTAACCCAAAGGTATAGGCTATAGGGCAAGGGGACGAGATAGAGTATGAGGATGATCGAGGACGCTTGCCTTCAAGCAAGTCTGAGGCAAGGTCGAGTTCGTCGAGAGGAGAGGCTTCAAGCACGTCTGAAGCGTCCTCAGAGGGGAGTGTCAACGAGTCCTTGCTAGAGCGGGTGAACGCTGTAGATTGAACCAGGTCGAACTGAGGGTTCGACCTCCAGCTGCCTGCACTATATATACATGAGGACTCGTGGTCGAGTCAGAGCGAGTCATATCTATCTAGCCAATCGGAAGAGGGAGGGGATATGACTCGACAGAGCGCCCGAGCATGAGTCAGTCCGAGTCAGGTATGAGTCACAACGGGTCAGGACAGATAAGAGCACATGGTCAGGGACGAGCGTGAGAAGAAGCACCGTGGGTTGAGCCACGGGTACGGTAAGGTCATGAGGGGATAAGCCCCGAGTGGTATCATAAGTGCACAGAGGATGAAAGTAAAGGAAAAACAAACACGGCGTACGTAACATGCAGCTAAATTTCCTGACATGCACGAATAGTAATACAACTGTAGCGTTCACGCCGACATGCGTTAATACACCCTCACACTGTAAACACAGCAAAGAATACACTTGCAACACCACTAAACACACTCCCCAGATGCCATACAGCTACATCTCCAATGTTCGTAATCTTGTTCATGCGGTGATCGCGCCGACTTCGTACAAATAAGTACCCAGAAGCTTGCTCTACAGGGAACCGATTAGACAACGACACAGAGGCCGTAAGACAAACACGTACGCCTTCAATAAAGTTCGACCTGTCTAGTTTCTCGTTTGTCGAGCTGCGGGACCCTAGTCAATGACCATTAACGACATACGAGAGTGGCGAGCTTACTGTGCACCGTCGTCGCCACGACCCATGGGCAGTAGGAGGACGTTTACGCCCAAGCTCTCTGCGAAAGTCAGTGTGACAGGGATCGATCCCCCTTCACGCGTGAGGTCCGGGGTGCGCTTGTATACGGCCTGTCCCACCCACTGAGTCGCTGAGAAGGTAAGGAACAGGAAAGGTCGTACCTCCGTAGCCTTGATTCCCGCCTGATAGTTCCAGTGTTTGTAGTCTGCGACCCAGGGCTTGCCTCCGTGGAGATTCTCCACTTTCAGCTTGTTCTTAGAGTTGAGTTTCTTGAACTCGGAGAGGAGGTAAGTTTCCACGAGCGGCTCAACCGCCTCAGGTGTCTGCGGGGGAACGAGCCTTCCTATCTGTGAACATCGTACTGCGCCCATGTGCGAAAAGAAGCTCACCGGATGCTAAACTTGCCCGCCACGCTCGCGGGGATGACCGTCTTGGCACCCGCGCCGTAGAATGCGCCCTCAATCCCGTGAAGCGAAAGCGACGGATAGCGCATGCGGCCCATCAGCACGGCTGCCTTGTCCGACGACAAGGCGATTGGCGCGCCAACGGACTCCTCAATGTCCTTGATACTATAGTCGAGTTTGTCGTAGATCTTCCTGCGAGTCCAGACAAGATTAGTGGTTAGCCAGGAACTTCGCGATAGCTACGTACCTCTCTTCCTCGCTTGCAGCGGAGACCATTTCATCAACGCCGGGAACAAGGATCTTGCCATCGGGCGCGACGAGCTTGCTCATAAGAATGACGAGGTCGGTCATGGGCTCGTGCACCGCGCGTCCGAAGGCGCCGGAGTGAAGGTCGCGTGCTGGGCCGGAGACGGTGACTTTGAAGTAGGCAAGCCCACGGAGACCGTAAGTCAAGCACGGTGTGCGGGTGTTCAACCAATAGTTGTCTGACTATCGGTCCTAAGTAAGGGTCTGCTGGGGCGACCAAGTGTACGTAGAGCACTCACAATGCAGACGGCGTCCACTCCACCGAACCAGCCAGCCTTGCCCTTCGCTGCCTCAGAAGAGATGAGCTCGTCCAATCCCTCGCTACCGCTCTCCTCCATTCCCTCAAAGCAGAAACGCAGATTGACTGGGAGCTCGAGACCGAGGTCCTTATGCGCCTGTAGGACGTTCAGCCAGCCAAGGATGGGGCCCTTGTCATCCGTTGATCCACGACCAATCAGCCTACCCGTGTCGTTGTCGACGATGAGAGTGAATGGCTCTGTGTCCCATCCATCGCTCTTGTTCGCCTATCGCAATCGAGTCAGTGGCTGAGCACATTGGATTCCAGCATGCCCACTGAAAGAGAGAACGCACCGGCTGTACATCGTAGTGACCGTAGATGAGAATAGTCTTCTTCTTCGGGTCGTCACCAATCCGCCCGAAGATAGCCTGCGGCAGCTGCAGCTCCTGGCCGTCCATTATGTGCTTGCCGAGGTCGACCGACTTGGTGTGCACACCAAGAGACTCGAGCTGGCTCTGCAACCAGCTGCCCATCTTGAAGACATCTGGACGATGCTTAGGGTCCCCGCTCACGCTGACAGCCGAATGTAACGATGTTGAACTCGATATATATTATACAGCGAAATACACACCTGGGAATGGCCACCGCTTCCTTCAGCCTCTGGATGAAGCTGTCAGCATTCTCATCGATGAAGCTCGTGAACTTTTCCGGGGCAGGCATTGTAATGTTCAGTGCAAGGACGTGGTTAGTAGAGAATCTTCGTGAGAGTTGCAGGCCGGAGGAGGACTGCAGGCGGCCGAGGCAGGCAATCTTGGGTGAGATGCCGCCGGGAATGATGGCCACTGGACGGTTTCCCGGAAAGGAAGGTATAGTGGACCGGTTTGTCCGACTGAGGTTGAACTGAACCTTCATCGCGTTAAGTACACCGAATCGCGAGCGCCACCGTATGATATGGTCGGTGTTGCCATGCATATGCCTCTTGTTTGTAGAAGTGATCACGTAATCACAGATCATATGTCACCAACCTCAATGCCGAAGGGGATTGAACATGACGCACCGACACGAACTTCTACGAAAGTCCGTTTGCTCTTCAGGCGAGTATGGGACGAGTACTACGCATGGGAAACGGCGTCTTCTAGCGCAATAATTGCGACCATCAATACGGAGCTGGGTAAGGGTACTGGGAGATACCGCCAATCCCGTACCGGCTTTGGCGTGTGCAAACCGGACGCAGAAATCGTGCATTCATACCCTTCCGAGCCACTCGAAAACGCGCTTACACACAAGGGAGAGGATTTTACTGCACATAGCTTTGATGACGACGTATCAACATCACCGGAGGAAGTGATAGAACTCGATATCATTTCCTTACCAGACTTTCGCCCTTGTCCAGCTTACGAGGGCTGCACGCTGGTAGCCACCAACGTGTTGCAAGGAGATGACCCCAATAGCATGCCCTTTATACCACTCGCAGACGACCCTACATTTGACGCAGCAGATCACTGCCTAGATTATGATGAATTCGCATGGCAAGCCACAAAAGTTAATCCTGACAGTGAGTTCGTAACTCTCACACTGTCAAAGTTACCAATGTGTTGTCTCACCATCTTTCTGACTGCGCATGTAGTGAATGCTATCATACTCGAGACCGCCATAAGACTTCACCATGTTCACGGAATTTCAATAGGACACATAGACGAGGCGAATATTTTTCCGAGGCGACTCAAGACATCCATGGGCATTTGGGGCATCATATGGATCAGCACTCAAAAGTACAAGTATTTCAGTGTATATAGCCTACATGCATTCCGTTGACAAATGTTTCCAGCGACATTGTCGAATGGCCGGGCTCTTCTCGCGCCGATCACCCGCCGCTCCTCGATTTTACTGTGCCAGACGTCAGAGACCTTCGCACGCGCCTTCAAGACGATCTTACAATGGTCTGTCCAAATCTGAGCTGTATCCAGGCATCATGCTTGCCGCATAGTGCGTCTTTGTGTTGGAGTAAGGCTCGAAATGGTACCCATTGACAACATCTATCAGGTCTTCGGCAAGTAACACTGGGCCCAGGCGATGAACGGTTCGTACACACCAAGACCCATAATGAGGAAGAAGAGAATGAGGTGGCACATCCCTGTGGAGATTTGTGCTACCGTCTACAGCTAGATGGTGCCTCGGACTTGGTATGCCTTTGCGATGCTCGAGAATATAGAAGATGGACGAGAAAACCCGTACGCAGGACGTTTCTTGGACGCATTCGGAGAGGGCCGAACTGCGCGTAACATTGCAACTTGCGTTCACATTACCCCCATGTGATTTGGCAGTGCTGTGCCGTAAGCCTTGTCGCGAGGTACATTTCTGCAGAATTATCTCTAGTCGATGCTGAAGTCCACTCAGATACCAGCCATGTGCGAACTAGTGACACCGAAAGCATCCCAAGATAGCACTCATACAAGTACTCAAAAACCAGCTGACCCTCTATGTCCGCATGAGTTTGGTCAGTTAACATAATCTGCAGTACTTAAATGCATCTGACATCCATCGTCCGTAGCGGATGTTCATGCCACCCAATTCGCACCGTCAGTAAATACACCCACCAATCGCTCGTCGTGCTGACCATTTGATCAGGAACGACCCCTGCGACCACGCCGGCCCATGCACCGCACAAACGAACTGTGCCTGTTTCCTGAACAAGGCGCACTGCACCAGGAACTGTCGATGCCCCCTCGAGTGTATGTCACGTTTACCTTCTATCTATGTACTCCGCCAACGCACTCGTGTGTCCAGGCCGCAGGCGCTGGCGTGGCTGCAGGTGCGGGCGCAAAGCTGGAAAGCAGCGCCGTTCGTGTCTTACCGAATCATGTCCTTGTCGGTGCGCAGGCCGCGAGTGCGACCCGGAGCTGTGCGTGCCATGCTACAACCCGGGACGCCGCCCAGACTCCCCCTCACGCTCGAAAGGTAAAGTCAGCCACTTGGAGCGATTGAGATTGTCGCTCATTCATGCCAACTCTGCCCGGCGACTAGAAGCATATAGTCATGCGTGCCGGAATCGACAGGTGCAGATGGGTTATCAGAAGGTAAGTAGGTTGATTCAGTTTCGCGCGCGAGACAAAGTAATATCTCAAACTGGCGAACCATTACCTCCAGAGACTCGAAGTGAGAAGGACTGAATTTGGGATGGGCGTCTTCCTCACTGAAACAGCCAGAGAAGGTGACCTCATCGCAGGTATTTTATCTCCAGATGTTACTCATGGCATCTTTTTTTAAATCTTACCGCCGCAGAATACGCCGGGGAACTGATATACGAACCTACCTTCCAAACCAGAAGGTGAGCTAGATTGCTCGTTGCCAGAAGAGGCAGAGAGCCATCTGACAGCAGAATGTCGTTGTCCTGGACTCAGTGACCTCACTACACATCGGGGACGTAATTACGTCTATGACCTCGACCTGTCGATGCTTGTCGATGGCACATATGCTGGGAACGAGACGCGCTTTATTAACCACGCACCAACGAAGAAAGCGAACGGAAGAGTCAACAGTGAGTCCATTTCGGTGCGCTGAAATCTTGTCGCTTCTAAATTAACAATCCGAAGTATTCTTGGTGAACGGCGATCATCGTATTGGTGTCTTTGCGAGTATGTATGGTGGTCCCCTCAGGCCGACAGTGAACTGAATAGCTGCTGAATAAACCAGGGAAGAATATACCCGCAGGAGCTGAATTATTTCTCGATTATGGCCCAGAATTTCCGATATAATTTTGTTGTGGATCGGCATGTTGTACCTCTCGCATCAGCCAGTCTGTACCACAAATAGCATAGCATTGTGATCACTTCTCGCCAAGCACACGCCACCTCGGAAATGCTAATCCCTCATCCGCAGTTGGCCTGCGGATGTAGTTCATTGTTTCGGACGTCGCAAAGAGTCGGATGATGATTGGCTGAGCGGTGTAAGGACACGCGATCGTGGCGCGCTGTCTTGCTCGACGCGTCGCGCAACCGCGCCCATGGACCCAAAGCCTGAGGTCGCCCGACAAAGAGCGCCACGTGCCGCACAACGCCTCTCTTCCCACCATTTCCTTCGCCACCCAGGTCACCCGAAGACGATAGCCCGTCGCACACAGCGGCAGCAACCAAACTTATCAATTCTCGCATCGCGCCGAGCGGATTAACATTGGCTGAAGAGGGCTGCCCATCGAGGGCAACAGCTCGCCATGTCTGACTTTCCACCGCTTAACATCGCGCCTCAAGATGACGGCTCGGGCGTCGTGCCAGCTACGGCTGAGAATGCTCCAGAAGCTCCGCCCATTACCGACCAGGAGGTGGGGGAGTATCGCGAACAAGACCGCTTTCTTCCGGTGCGCCGTCTCTCTTTGGCTCGATGGTCACGCTACCTCACGCATACGCATTCGTGCGGCCAAGATAGCGAATGTCGCCCGTATCATGAAAGCGGCCGTGCCCGGTACGGCGAAGATCTCGAAGGAGGCGAAGGAGTGCGTGCAAGAATGCGTCTCCGAGTTCATCAGCTTTATTACATCGGAGGCGGCGGAGAAATGTCAGATGGAGAAACGCAAAACAATTGGCGGAGAGGACATTCTCTACGCAATGGTCACCCTGGGATTCGAGAACTATGCTGAGACGTTGAAAATCCATCTCGCAAAGCTGCGCCAGGTGCGTAGTACGTGCTCGTAATCTCTTGAGGTTGGATTCTCAGTGGCGTCATCTAGCACCAAACTGGGGCCAGCAGCGAGAAGAGGCCTGGAGAGACGTCAGAACACGCCACAGAAGACGCATAGAGGGCACAAAGGCCCGCAGGGTGTTTGGTTTCGGACTGCTGTTTGTATATTCGCTAACGTGTAGGGTATGTTCTGTGCTCGTAATATGATTTGACCGCAGGCCGGCCAGTTCCTGGACGAATTAACAGAACACCAACCAGTTGTGATACGGTCTGAACTACTTATTCTCATCCTACGTCAACTTCACGCAGGGCTGACAACAGGCCAGGCATACGCAGAACCTCTGGCTGGTGACGACCTCATCCATTGTATCGTGACTTGTCTCAGCGAGCTCTACATGCAAATATGCCGGATTTTACACCGATGACAACAGTGAGGCTAACTAATGCTCGTAGATAGCTTGGAGGGCGTGAAGTTGTGGTTCGAGTGGAAGTCGAAGCTGCGAAGACATTTCCGTTCGATTAGCCCATTTCTTCCCGATTTGGAAAGACACGTAATTCCCTCGAAACGCTGTACCTGCTACGCATCGTCTACCGCGACACGTCGCCCCAGGTCTCCAGCTCTCTTTCCTTCCCATCATGAAACTCAAAGAAATCCACAGGACGTCGACCTTTGCATGGTCGCCGTCGCCGTCGCTGCCGTTGCTGGCGACGGGAACGGTGGCAGGTGCGCTCGACGAGTCCTTCAGCAACAATGGCCAGCTCGAAATATGGGCCCCGGATTTCTTGGACAAAACACAATACGACCTTGGTCAAGAAGGCCAGGCTGGGCCAAGGGCGTCGATAACGACCACATCTCGGTATTTGCACAGTTTCAACATTGAAATTTACTACTTACGCGTCGACCACGCGTAGATTCAATCGGTTAGCATGGGGCTACACGGACACAAGTCATCCGCGCGGAGTTTTGGTCGCGGGGATGGAGAACGGCGAGCTGGACATATGGGACCCTGCCAAGATCGTCGCAAATGCGGAGTAAGTAAACGAAATCGTCGGGACGCGTCCATTGACTCGTAAAACATCCGACAGTCCTACAGAATCCCTCATTCTACGCAACGCGACACACACAGGACCTGTGCGCGGACTCGACTTTAATCCAATTCAAACAAACCTATTCTCATCAGGCGCCGTCAACGGAGAGGTGAGTGACGGCCCTTCACAGAAGTGCATCCCATACGACTGCATGGCACCTATGCTACAAGCATACGATATCATTTAACTCGACTTCGTTATGCGGGGTTTCGTGTATTTATCTCGCCAGACTGACACAACATCATAGATTTATATCTGGGACCTCAGAGATCCAAGTAAACCATACTCGCCCGGCACCCGCAGCACAAAGCTGGATGAAATCACGGCTCTTGCGTGGAACCATCACGTCCAATATGCTCTCGCCGCTTCGAGTAGTACTGGGTACACTGTTGTATGGGACCTCCGAGGCAAGCGCGAAGTTGCAGCACTGACTTATGGGGGCGGTGCGGGAACGATGGGAGGCGGTATGCAAGGATTCGGTGGTGGAATGGCTATGGGCGGTAGGCGTGGTATGAGTGACGTTGCATGGCATCCAGACAATGTATGTCTATCTTTACTCGGCTGATCGCTCATTGCTGACGTTCGTTCAGGCAACGCGTCTGGTCACAGCGTCTGAAGATGATACGTCGCCCGTCATCATGGTTTGGGACCTGCGGAACGCCCGTGCGCCCGAGAAGGCAATGTTCTCTATTCTCGTGCCCCGTAGCATGCTGACCTCTCACTCAGATCCTCACCGGGCATGAGAAGGGCGTCCTCTCGCTGTCATGGTGCAAACAAGATCCTGATCTACTACTGTCTTGTGGCAAGGATAATCGCGCTTTGTGCTGGAACCCACAGACGTCTGAGATCATAGGCGAGGTGCGTAGTATTTAGTGCATCCTTCACTATTCTGATGGCCCTGCAGTTACCTTCCGCGGACAATTGGGCGTTCCAAGTTCAGTGGTGTCCCCGGAATCCGGACCTGTTTGCGACTGCGTTCTTCGATGGCACCATCGGTATCCACTCCATCCAGTCGACCAACGAGTCGGCGGATGTTCTGCCGGTTACGCCGCAGCCAGATGGCTCTGACATCTTCGGCGCTCGCGGCTTCTCGCGAGCATCACAGGCAACGCTCTCTCTCAAACATCCGCCCAAGTGGCTCCGCCGACCTGTCTCAAGCTCATTTGGCTACGGAGGTAAGCTAGTAAGCGTGTCGAACCTCCCCTCGGCCCAGGGCAAGATTCAGAGCAGCGTGGTGCACATTCGGAAGGTCGTCACGGAACCGACCATTGCTGAGCGTGCAACCAAGCTACAAACCGCGGTTGAGCGCGAGATGCTCAGCACCTTCGCGGAGGAGAAAACGTCAGAGATCCCTGTCGCAGAGTCCTCTGCTGGCTGGAAGGCGCTGCTTAGTCTTTTCAAGGCTAACTCTAGGGATGAGCTCATTACTTTACTTGGTTTCTCGAAGGAGGAAGTGGCCGTGCGTGTAGCGGAGGCTGTCAAGAAACTCAAGGCCTCCGCTGAAGCATCCGCGACACCAATCGAGGATGACACAACCGAAGCTGCTTCAGAGACAGGTTCCAAGCCACCTGTTGTCTCGTTTGCAGACCCCGAGAGCGAGGCCCGCTCTGACAGCGGAGGCGAGGATGTCGACGAAACTGGCTCCACTGCTGCAGAAGCGACTCCCTCCGAAGTCAGTGCGAGCGCTGCCTCCGATAACACAAACATCCCTGCAGTTGACGCCGAGTCCACGACTACGGCCCCCAGCCTCTTCGGGGATGAAATACCTGGCATGCCGCAGACGGACGCCGTAGCAGACTTCTTCGGCAGCATCGGTACCGGGCAGAGGGCTGATGACCAAATTCAGATCCCGCATAGGAGCTATGGCCTTGACTCCTCCGTTGCGGCGACAATTGGTTCGGGACCATCGTCCGTAGCGGATGAGGCCTTGCAGAGTAATACGTTCAAGATCTATCCACCCGACGAGTCGGAGACTGACCGCCTAGTCACGAAAGCACTCGTTCTCGGCGACTTTGACTCCGCAGTGTCTCTCTGTCTCTCGTCCGATCGTTTCGCGGATGCTATCCTGCTTGCGGTCAAGGGTGGCCCGGAGCTCCTGCAGAAGACACAGAAGGCGTACTTTGAGCGCCAGACTACCGCTCTTCCATACCTACGTCTCTTCCAATCAATAGTCACCAACGACCTTGCGGACATTGTTCAGAATGCCGACCTCCAAGAGTGGCAGGAGATCTTCGTGGTACTATGCACCTTCGCTAGCCAGGAGGAATTCTCTGGCCTAGCGGAGCAGCTTGGCCAGCGTCTCGAATTTCAGTCGAGCCTCGCTAAGGCATCAGATGCTCCTGATGCCGAGGAGAAAGCGACAGAGTTCAGGAGGAACGCTACCCTCACTTATCTTGCCGCAGGTCGTCTGGAAAGACTTGTTAACATCTGGATCGAGGATTTGGCCGAGGAAGAGCAGTACCTCATTCAAGATGAGGATCTACAAGGTTCTCGTTACACGGCACACGCACTCGCTCTGCAGACATTTATCGAGAAGGTCACCGTCTTCCGTAGTGCCATTAAGTATGAGGATACGGATCTCAAGCAGAAGAGCAACGGCGAGGACGTGGATGCGGTCACGTACAAGCTGTCTGGTCTCTATGACCGGTACTTCGAGTACGCTGATCTACTTGTCGCGCAAGGATTGGTCAAGGAGGCTGTCGCATACCTCAAGCTCACTCCGAATGAGTACCAGAGTTCCTCGAGTTCCCTTTTGGACTTCGACGTCATCCGGGACCGCCTGTTGAAGGCTTCAGGCGAGCAGCGGCTTCCTCCCAGGTCTGCTTCGTTGCAGGCAACTACGGCGAAGGCGACCCCGATGACGTCTTCGACTTCTACCTATGGATATCCTACGTATGCTGCTCCCACGCAACCGGCAGCTGCGCCTCAGGCCCCTGCAGCCCCGAAATCATTGTACGACCCTTACAACGCTAGTCAGGCAGGAACTTCAAATGCAGCAAACCCCTACGCACCCTCCACACAACCAGCCAATCCATATGCCCCCCCGACTCAGGCGATGCAGCCGGCTCAGCCGTACCAGCACACCGCTCAGATGACCTATCCCAACGCGAACTCTTACGGTCGTCCTGCGTCACAGCCTCAACAAGTAGTAGGCCAGGCGCCTCCACCGCCGACTATTCTTCCCCCTCCCCCTCCACGAGCTGCGAACGCTACACCCGCCGCTCCGCCACCACCGCCCAAGCGCGATGCTGGCGGATGGAACGATGCCCCTTCGAGCATCGGACAGCGACGCGGCACTGGGCCCAATAGTAGGCCGGCTGCCATCACCGCTCCCTTCCCTAATGCTCCTATGTCGCCAAGTATTCCAAGCACTCCGAACTATGGTCACAGTCAGCCCCAGCCCACGTTGCCGCCGCCGCCGCGTCCAGGGAGTGTGCAGCAGCGTCCACCACCACCGCCCCAGGGACAACGTCTTCCGCCCTCACTTCAAGGCGGACCCGGATCCTTCCCTACACGTCCGCAATCAGGTCCCCCAGCCGGTGGCGTTGGCATGGTGCCTCCACCCAGTCGTATGATGATCTCTCCGCCGCCTGGACCCGGCCTGGCGCGGTTCCCCCCAGTTCTTGGTACAGGATCTAGCCCGTTCGTCGCCCCGCCTCCTCTACCTGGCCAGACGCCGCCTCCCATGCAAGGCCGACTGCCTCATGGCGTTTCGCCGCAGGGTATGTCAGGCCCATCTGGTCCGTATGCGCGCCCGATGTCTCCGCCGCAAGGCCCTCCGCCGATGGGTGGCCCTCCTGGTCAGTCGCATTTTGCTCAGTCACCCCCGCTACAGCCGCCCCCGGGTCCGCAGGGCCAGTTTGCCCCCCCACCAATCCGGATGAACCCTCCTCCTGGCGGCGCGCCGCCACAGGGTCCGCCGCGAGGCGCACCAGCTGGGAATGGCTCAGCGGCGCCAGCTCGTGCAGGTCCGCCGCCGCCGAAATATCGTAAGTCCACCTCTACCTCGTATGACCAGCGGGTTGCTGATGTCTGTTATCTCAGCTCCTGGTGATCGGGACCATATCTCAGATGAGATGCGGCCTGTATATGCTGTGATATCTGGACAATTGGAGCATCTGAAACAGGCTACTCCGGTGAGTTGCGCCAGCCAGGGCTCGTCTCACTGTCCTACTGACAGTAGTCGCAGCCTTCACAGAAACGCATGGCCGACGACCTTGAGCGGAGACTGAACCCACTATTCGACGCGCTCAACTGTGACACTCTGTCGAGGCCTGTGCAAGAAAGGCTGTTAGTTCTGTCTCGAGGTACGCATAACCTAGTCCGTCTCTACACACGATGCTGACGAACACGGAACAGCGATTGAGGCTCATGACCGAGACGGTGCCATGGCGCTGCACATGGACCTCCTCACGACGGGCTCGCTCACGGATGATATCGGGATATGGATGTCGGGCGTGAAGCAGCTCATTTTGCGCCTTTAGGTGCTTGCTGATGACGACATGATGTCTTCGTGTTCGAGAGAAAATTGTCGGACGTTGATCGCGCTGGCGTAGACCTGTTATATTTCTTTCTCGTATTGCAATGAATAATCTCATGGATGGCTTTTCTTTATGAGGGTAATGACTGTATGATGGAAACCTCGCTGACGGATGCATCTTAGTGACTTTGCAATTGCTTGATAGTCTGTCTAGACTAGCACAGCTGGACCCCATTCCGCGTCGACTGCGCGCACAAAAGCACACGAGTGTGGCTCCGTGGCTCCGTTAATTCTCTCCCTTAAATCCCGCTTCCATACCTTGGGCTCGCAATACACGGATGACGGGCCCATGATGAACATATCGTACCGCGGAGGGTTTGAAAGACATGGTGCTCACATGGCCACGTTTCAGTCTGCGGCTGGTGCCCCGGGAGACTGAGCACGCGCCGGATATATCGAGCCCTGCGAGTACGCTCGCTGGCCTCACGCAATTGGCACGCGGATGTCCCGAACCCAGTCGAGATGTTCCCCGGCGCCTTGGGGCCCGACCACAACTTGAATCCGCGGTCGGTTCTTACACATCAGCTCCTGGGTCATTGCGAGCCTGTGGGTGACCCGCGTGAGATCGCCATGTCGCTGACACTCATCTTTCCTAGCATTGAGGAGCTGGCGGATGGGTATCCTATGGCGGCCGATCCACGCAAAAAATAAACCATATATATGATATGTATATTGATCACATCAATTTGAATCCGACCCTCAGAAATTCGAACTATATCATTCTCAATGCAATATACTGACAGGATTCGAGCAATTCGACAACCATTGCACGGGATGTAATCTTCGCGAGAACATCTTTCAGTACCACGCCTCGTTCAGTTCCAATCTGCCTAGCCGTTTCATGTTACCGTGGTACTGGGAGGTCCTCGAAGGTAGATAGGAGGTTGCCATCCAGTATGCCCTTTGATAATGGCTT